>JALLBH010001019.1:0-10353 GCA_036940005.1 Skeletonema menzelii
CCGGGAAAACAAAACTTCCGTAAGTTACGGAAACTTCGAAGTTTCCCGCGGTCTCAATGTGTGACTCATACTCATGTTTATGTCATGTGAATGTGACCTATGAATCACAGTTGCCCAGGTAGTAAGTACCAGTTTTGGTTTTGCAGATGTTTTTATTTCCACTCCAACGCAGAGAAGAAGGCAGCTCCGGGATCAGCAGGCAGCTAAGTAGCAGGCACGCAACGGCAATGCCGCTGAAATAGACCATGTTAGTAGCCGCCCTATCGACCGATACTTGGCTGATCGTTTACTATAGATTATTATGTTGATGTCGGCCCCCTTAACGCTGCCAGATCCGTCTACTACTTGGTACATCGAACATATTGTACATATTCTATTCTATCTTCTAAAAAAAACTAACTCACGCACTCTCTCTCTCCCTGCGCAGCTCAACCTAACTCAGGTTGGATTGTAAGGAATCGTCGTTGACAAAACTCCTACTACATATCTACATCTTTCATTCGCCTATGTTAAAATGATGGCAGTGTCACTGAGGGTCAAACTCACACGCCGACTGCTCACAATGGCAGCATCCATTTTCATTTATTACTATTTTCAATTCAAAACCTCTCTGACTAATGAATTGATGCCATCTAGTGGTCGTCTCAAAGAGGAAATAAGGCCTGGTAGAGCCAGCACAATAAAACTGCAGCTGCAACATTTCAATGATTTTTCAAATCTCAGTTATCCATCAGGTCCATCATATCATGGTCGGATAGCATTTCGCCTTCATAACCTAGACGACATGGCTGTCAATCCTCCTGGAATATATGCACCATTATCGTGCGAAGATAATGCAGATCTGACTTCTACTCTTGCTCATAAGGGTGTCCTTGATTTTAAAGTATCAGTATCCACAGATCTCAATATGATCTTTATCGGGGACTCAATTGCAAGTCAATTGGCACAAGCATTTGATTCAGCTGCACTGGAGCCTCACTATGATTATGAGTCCAACTCTGTCAAGCATACCTTCAGCTACATGTCCAAATCGAAACATATTTGTGCTACACAATCTACTATCAGAGGAGGAGGTGGTACAGCTTACATGAGAAATAACGGTATACTATCTTCCAATTCAATGATACGCAGGCATCAGTGTAAACAAGGTTCAACATTATGGGGGACTGATCTAGTGGCATCTTTCTTAGACAATCACCATCCAATCGATGAACAGCCTAGGCGCAATGTTGGCAGGAGCTTCAACGCTGCAATTCTGAAAATTCCGGCATTGGGGTGGATAAAAGATATTAGATCAGTCACTAAAGAAAGAATCATGGAAGCAATTAATCTCGCTGGAAAAATTTTTGGAGCAGAAACTGTCATCATCTCAACACTTACTTTTAGTAACAATGTTCAGACGATCAGTGACTGGGTTGGGATACGAAGAGTCAATGATATGATTCGACAAATTGCCAGAAACTGGGACTTTTCACAAAGGAATGATCTTAGCAGTGTTCGTTGGATCCTAGTTCAAGAGTTTGGCAACTTTACCAACCAGATGATTTGGACAAATGCCAAGCACATTGGGTATGATGTTGATTTAAACTTTTCAGTAAATGGGTGGGAAGGGGTGAACACTGATTTCTTGCTTGATAGATTTGAACAAGTCTCAAAGTTTCATTTTTCACACAGTAAAGCAATGGTGTGTGCTGAAAGACCCAGCGGTACTAATGAGCAAAGTTGTGAGTACAATAAGATTTCACCTGACGGCATGCATTGGTGTTCACCGACCTTGGGGCCGAGATATTCTGCGTCTGTTGCGTGTCTTCTTGGATGCGTGTATAATGGAGAGCTTGGTTACTTGGTTGAAAGGGAGACTTCTAATATCACAAATAAAAGTGTTCGTGTGTGCGAAGATGAATGCAACCAGCGCTTCATGCCATTAGTTCCGGTGGATAACGAATGGATTGATGGTGGTGTAACACTGTATTCCAGGCCAACCTAGTTAGTGTTTCGAAATACCACATCCTCTCCTGTCCGTCTACTTGCTCTCGCATAATTTCTTTCTACCCAGTAAGGATAGAAATAGAAGAACTCTTGTTTATCTTCTTTTAACTTATGAAGGAGCCGTTGGTCGGTTTCCGTTTTCAGGTAGAAATATTAACATTACTTTACAACTCGTTTTCTGAGTCTCAGTCGACTCTCACAAAGCAAAGAAATCCATGTATGCAGCTGAACAAACTGAAATCGGTTCCTTGAAAAATAAAGGTATCCAATTCAATCGTCCCCGTTGTAGATTATGAGAGCAGAATATGTCGCCGATGGTGCCGTGTGCTTCTTTGTCATTTCCAACAAGGAACAGGTTTATTTCCACCTCAATTGCCAGTTCATACCCTGGTCGTGATTTTGGTGTAACAGATAGTATTTCTATACCATCACTATTGCTAGAAAACGACTTCCCACCAGATAATTTGAATCTTCCCTTGCTTATCTTTGCTGGAATCCAGTCATTCAATTCACTCAAACTGAGCTCTCTTAGAAACGGGTGATACCCTTCTACATTAAGAAACATATGGATGGCTCCAGGTTTGTAGGGCAGATAATCCCTCGACGAGGATGGTACCAGCCCATTCAGAATTCCAATAGAACCAGGTGCAAACGTCTCGAATTCAACTGTGCCTATTCTGTTGATATCATCGGTAGCAATGTTGCTATCATTATTGCTATAATATTTTGTTGTTGTTGTAATTGGCACTGATGCACGGCAGTCACCCTCCTCTATACCCGGACGAATCGATGAATACGTCCCATTGGGACGTGGCTGCCACACTTCCAAGGTTGCTTCATTCCCTATTGCAGCAGCAGCATCTCCACTGTGGCAAGAGAGAAGGTTTCCTTTGATGAAAATGGGCACAGAATCTTTGTAGTCACTGCGCCAGAATGACCAATGAGCAACTTTATGCACATTATATTCACTTGATGATGATTCGTCACAAACGCTCGTCTTAATTGGAGCGTTAGGTTTGTATGCATGTGCCGTTGCTTCTCCTCCAACGTACAATGAGGTGTCACCCCCATTCGGCAGAAAACGGCTGTCACATACTTTTTGATGTGCAGGAAGATTTCCAGAATCGGCGGTGTTGTCGGACGTCTCGCCCATTACCAAGACGACGAGACTGCACAAGAAAGTAGTAACAGATGCCGCCACCATTATCCACCTGCTATTGCCGCCGTGACAGCGTCGGGGTGTCGTCGTTTTCGCCTTGACTATGTCAATGTCGATCAGTTAAGTTAGCTTCGTGGACCCTTTTACTTATTGGGGAAATGAGGAATCACAGTTAAAGAGGGCCTCCCCGCCCCCATCTATTATGTACTTTTCTAGTGAACTGATCAATAATAGGGGGCTTCGGGGAATAGCGCTATTCTTTTTTAAGTGCATAGAAGATGATAGTGGCCATACCCATACGTGGCAGCAAACCCACTACATATTCTTGTCCTGGATGATAGGAGTAGGTGGATAATGCTAGTAATTCAGCTGGCAGAAGCGATGTCTGGTGATGGCGATGCGGATAAGTATGGTATTGTGTGAAAATTATCAGACTTTGACGTATCGTACGCTACGATAATAGAAGAAGAAAAATAGAGCTCAAAGAAAATGGAAGCAATCAGATGTTGTGATGATGATGATGATGATTTTTTATCCTCTGAAAATATTGATGCCCTCTACAACCTAAATGATGGTGGTACATTATCGACGACATCTTCTGAGTCGTTTCATCCGGGTGATCATGTGTGGATGTGGTGCGAGGCAGCTGGAGGTGTCCGATACCAACACCACGGAATTGTTCTATATGCAAAAAATAATGACAATGCCAGGCAGAAGAACCAAAAGCAACAACTCAAGATTGCTGACTTTACCGCTCCTGACAATGGCACTTTTGCCATTCCGAATAGTATAGCAAGTGGATCAGCAATTAATTCACATCATGGCTTACCTCAATGGCATGGACTGCGTGTCACCACATATGAGAGAGTAGCTGAATGGCAGAAGCAAGAATATGAAGGAGACAACTGTGCAGATGACAATATGATAGTCTTACGAAGAGTCAAATTCTTACTGTCAAATCCACATCTCATCCCCAAGTATGATTTACTGGAATCCAACTGTGAAACAGTAGCAGTATGGTGCAAGACGGGTTGCTTCCGTACATTTCAAGTGGCTGGATTGGTAGATGGGGGGAAACGAAATAGCGCCACCGTAGCCGCATCTAGTATTTTAGCTTCAAGTCTGCTTGGGCCGCTAGCCCTTCCGGCTATTGCTGGTGCGGCACTCTCATTTTCGGCATTATTAGTGAAGGAGAATAGTAATGAAAGTATGTGGAGGGAGCGAACAAAGATTCTGAATGAAGAGTTTCAGAGGTGGCAAGAAGGACAAGTGTGTGTTATACTGTAAGAGTGGGGTCCTTTTCTCCATTGATGGGCCACGGTTCAAATCCTAGTACACTTCCGCTTCCTTTGCGCAATACAAGCAGTGTAAGAGATTGACAATTCAGAGTTCATAAGTTTTACATACATAGTTACAATTTTAAATAAGTCAACGCATTGATATTTCTCATGTTGGGCTCAAGAACGTTGCATGAATACTAGAATTGAGGAAATATAGACCTAAGCCAATTAGAATCCCTCCGCCGAACATAGGATCAACAGGTATGTGGTCATCCATCAAGGGTGACGGTGCGTTGTAGTTGTTCAAAAAATGGCCTATGAAGTATAAAGCCAGAACGATCGGAGCAATGTGGTGCGTGAAGCTATGTATGCGTTCATCATTGTGAACCGAGGCATCTGGTACACTCATAATGGGGTCGTCAAGTGTCACAAGAGAATCCCTGTGGTCATGAATTTGTTGTACGTGCAAGAATAACTTCTGCTTCTGTCGATACCGAGCTGAGGCTGGGACAGAGGTGATAACTTTTGTGTTGGCGATAAATGAGCTAATGCACGGCAGCACTAGTAAGAGGACAATTCCAGTAATCGGCTTCATTGTTGTTATGTATTTGTTGTATAGATAGAGGACAATAATCTTATGACATGAAAAAGAGAACGCCAGGCAACGGCATCAAGGAAATGGGAACGCTGATTCTTTCTTGTTCAAAGGACAGCACAGCAAGCTCAGAGAGAGATACTTTCTATCATTATAATACTTTCTCACCTATGTGGAATGTAGAGAGAGCTACTCATCTCTGAAAAACCGTTTTCTGCTCTTCCGCTTGCAACAAGCAACAACAAAATTTGCACCATGACACAGCAAGGAGGCACCTATCTCCACAATCAAAACAAAATTATTTAAAGAAAAGTATGGCATCGTCATGGCAGACTATCCGCTTACGCAATGCTGATGGCACGTCCACAGTCTACAGAGTTCACGATAGTGTAAATACACATGATCATAATGTGTATCATTCATCATCATCGATGGCATCATCTATATCATCACTGCCTCCTGAAGTAATATTGGGTGGTAGCGCTGGAAGTACTATCCATCATTACGGTCGTCACCCTGTCTCCCCAATGTCTGCATCTTCAATGGGTACAACTGCGTACTCGGCACATAGCACGCCACCTCATGGTCAATCACCTGTGGTGATCCTCAAACCCACCAAGAAACGAAGGAAGAGCAATACTTGTGGAACCAAATGCAGTACAAGCAACAATCCATTATGTATTACGGTTGGCGTTGTCTTATCACTGTTGGTAATCATCGGGTATGTATCTTTAATTGTCGTCTTGATTCCGGGAAGTACAAAGAATCGCTGGAACGAAGACGACGTACTCTCTTCTATGGCAACAGCTGGTAATCAAAATAATAGTCGGCGGCAGCAGCAACAACAAATAATATCCAAGCAGAATTTGATACAGAAAGTTTCTATCGGGCAAGCCACCTCACCTATGACAGTGAACTCGTCTTCTTCTGGTATCGATGGTACTGAATTACCAAGAGGGGGACATTCCTACAATGCCATTGTGACAATACTCGATGGTGCTGATGATCCACAGCCGATTGGTCAGTCAAGTGAGTTACTCAAAAGGGATGCAGATCATCGTGTTAGTCAGAAGAGTGATAATGCAGACGAGCCAGTGAGACGGTTGAGGATGAGAAGACGTCGACAGAAGACAAAGTTGATGTCAAGAGAGAGATTGACCATTCCAACGTTATGAGTTTATATAAGTAGAGAAGATGTGCATGCATCCCATCCCAATAGTGCTATGTTTGATATAGTGCTATGTTTGATACGATACAATTCTGAATTGACTAAACCAGTTTTATATAATACAAATTATGCAGCACTCTATATTTCTACTTCATAGAAAACTCCTCCCACACGTACCACTACATCACGAAACCCTCGCCAACTGCGAATACCCAAACATACACATCCAAGCTGCCATATTCCCCATCACCGCACTCAACGCCACCTCGGGATATATCCTCGCCTCCTCATCAAAGGCCAATACTAAAATAATCAATCCATTAATAAAGGTCAAACAGAATAATATCCATGCGGCGATCAATAATCCACCTAGACAACAACTCTTTCGTTTACTCTTTCGATTGTTTTTTAATCGGTATCGCATTCCTGCGTAGAATGAAAGTAGGAATGCAATACTGAACATGAGGATGGATGCGGCACCCATACCTAGTGCGACTGTTCGATGTACCACTAGATAATCTAGTAATTGTTCATCCAGATCTTTCTCGTCTTGATTGTAGTCGTTGTCGTTGAAGGAACTTTCAAATACATCATATATTTTTGCCACACAAATGAAACCGAGGATACTTGCAATAATGAAAAAGATGACAGAGACCAATGAGACTGGATGGAATGGATTGGTGGATGAGGATGAGTCATCCTTGTCATTTGAAGATGATTCGCCACCGCCGTCATTGTCATGTGTTGGATCTCCACTACCATTGATAATTATTACAGGAGGCTGTGACATTGGATGATGAGGATAGCTATACCCCCCTAAACCACCTCCTAAAAACATGGGCATAGGTTGCGGTTGTGGTATTGGCATGGGTATAAATATTGGTTGTGGTGGTTGTGCATATTGTGGTTGGGGAGGATAATGGTGATCATTTTCATTAATGTGATGGACGTAGACACGACGTGGTCCATTGTTATCATGATAGTTGTTGTCGAAACTATGACCTGATGACATCATTGTCCACATAGATGGTGTGTTGTATTAGAATGATTAGAGAGAGAGTTTGTTGTGCAGATGGATTCTTTTAAGTGTAACCTATGTTCCGTTTGGCAAGCCTGGTATGGTGTGTACAACTAACATAAGAGACTTTTGCTGTATGTATTATATACTTTTACTTTCTTCTTTCAGCGTCCAAGAGGAAGAAACGTTGCGCTTGTGCTTTTACTTATGTTGCCAGCGCCATGAGCATGAGGGCATACAGAAATGAACAGAAAGTGGCGAGAGTGACCGTTGTCAACTGTCAACAGTCAACAGTATCGTACCCTCCTATTTTTTAAAGGTGGCACGAAGTTTGTTGGCAGCAAGTTTCATTTTCAACATTGGTTCACGAACATGCCGCACACGCACACATCAAAAGAAGTACAATACCGGTGCCGACGCAACATCTTGCACGACGAATAATTTTGATGACACAACAACTGCAGTCGAATTGAGCATGTTGAGAACCAATGCATCCCGGTATCGATGCTGGCATCACCCATCCATCCCTGAGCACCCTGGCAGTTCGGACCTTGTTCAATCCATGCTAACGGCTATTTGGTGGTGGAAATGACGGTCAAATAGGGAAGGAAATGAGCCGAATTCGACAGCACTGCCGATCAGCATCGCTTATGAAGTTCATTGAGTTCTTTTCGACAGAGAAATTACGTGCCTTCCATTATGGCACGATGCTGCGTTGGACGGCTTGTCTATATTGATTCTAAATCACTACTAATCGTGAGGACCCCTTGTGGAGAGCCCCTTTTGTAGACGAAAGCGGTTCTTGTAGGTTGATGTCGAAAACACCAAAAGAGAAGCAGAGAACGAGCGGAGCAAGGCAGGTGTGTCCATCTTTACTCACGAATCTGCGCCTTGATCGTCGATTGGCGGCAATAGCTAGCCTAGATGTGGTGACAAACGAATCTTAATCTTCCTTGATTCGTTTCCATCGATCTAGTTGTAAAAGACAAAGAAAGGAGAAGATGGTATTAGAGCAATTGGTTCTTTTTGGTAGGGATGGAGTTGAGTGGAGGGATGAGCGCAACAAAGCGAAAGATGCGTTTGAAGTTGCTGTGTACCAACGACAAGTAGATGTGCCCAAGCACACAATCTAAGCGCTGATTCGTTCGAAAGCAAACGCTTCTTTAGATTTATTGCTTTTGCCATATAACTTCTCATAAGCCCTCAGTCTCTCGCTTACTCCAAATATAAAACGATACCAAAGTTATCAGTCAATGCCAACTTGTGTCGCCATTTCCTCAGCCGAAACCGTCTTTCTTTCGTTCTAACGCTGCAAGAACTTGCCTCTATGGTATAACGATCTACTATTGCACCTGTGACCGTGATGACTAACATTTCACTTTTGTTAAGAAATGATCTTGTTTAACTTCAGCAAGTTCCTTTCTGCTTCCCATTCCTCACGAAGACGAATTCTTTGGGTCAGGTCTAGAGCCTTCTCCTTTCCAACAAGTTTGACAAATTGTGATAGCCAAGTAAGGTTTTCGGGTGAGGAAAATTGCGGAGTGGTATGATCAACAACCGCACCCATTTTGAACCTGTTCCTTTCATTGAATTGTTCCTTGCCTCCTCTCAGACGCCATGTTTCCCACGAACCAATGTAGTGATGTATGCGAAAGGACATTGCTGCATTGTGTACATGGGCATTGCCACTAAACCAGAAGGTGAAAAGAATGAAAGATTCAATGCATCCATTTGCAATAATTTCTTATTTAGCCACACCCACATTTCACATCACAAATTGCAATAGGAGAATGAACTTACCCTGTACACTGTCTTTTATATAGGCGATGGGGACCACGAATCATAAATCGAGGACTCCGTGACGCATCTACAATGCATTTTGCAACCTGAGGATAAAGACCCCGATAACGAAACCTCAAAGTATGGAAGTTTCTAGCATCAAATCCTTTGTCCACTCCCCTTTGAATCTCACTTTTATCAATGTCCTTGGAACCAATTAAAAACCTACTAAGGACTATGCATGGTTCGTCAGGATTGTCGAATTTGTCATCAACGCTTGCTAAACGAGGGTTGACACCACTTGGAACTTTTTGATGTACATTTTTTGCGATGAATTCTGCTGCTGTTGCAGATTGGTTCAGCTTTGCTCGGAAATGTGCTCCACTTCTGATAGTCGCAAGATATTCCTCGTTGCAGGTTGAGTTATTTTCACACCAAGTGGTTGGTCCTTCCTTCGGATCATAGTAATTGAAGGCGAGATATTCATCTGTATCAATAATCATAGTCCACGTCCTGTTCTCACTCTTGAGAGTGCGCAAACATTGTGTGTAAAATATTTTTTGATGATAAACTAGTCGATCATGACCATAACGATAGAAGTATTCTTGTTGTTTCTCCTCTTTGCTAGGATGCCAGTCTTTCTTTTCGTGGGACTGTCCTCCATCAATCCAGTAAGAGTGATTCCTCCAAACTGTGATATTCATTCCTATATTCCCGTACATATCAAAAATTGACTGTGGATCAGTGTCCGAAGATGGGTCTACAGCAACAATCAGACGACGCAGTGGAAGTACCGTGTAGTGATAGGCCAGCCACTCGGGTAGTATAATATTGTTGTCCTTGATGAGGAGACATGCCGACCAGGAAAAAGGAAGAGGGCGGTCCTCCTCAACTGGCTTGATGGATACTTTTGACGGCTGTATTATCACTGAGTCAAATGTTGTCCCAAGCTGGTATGCAATTCGTTCTGTGGCATCCTTACCATCAGTGAGCTTGTGGAGGAAATAAAATTGAAATAAGAGGAATGGTGCCAACGCAGATAGAATAACACACAGGCGATGTTGGGCCATTGCGTTTTGTGATTTCTTAGTAGCGGGAGGGAAGACGACGGGGCTTTTGCCGAATGGTATGTGCAAGATCCACTGCTCTTCAAGTATTTGCTTTGAGGTACCATAGATGGTAGATCATCCTCACAGTCCTCTCTCTATGTATTGTACAATGTACAATACACAATTACACAATCCAAGCTTTACGGCTTCACATGCCGCCGTGAACCGTGAAGGACGAAGGACAGAGAGAGAGAGTGTTTCGTGTTTCGAAAGTTCACCTCTTTCAGAAAAGGTGAAAAGTTCCGAGTGAAACTTC
>JALLBH010001020.1:0-14507 GCA_036940005.1 Skeletonema menzelii
CACTCATCACAGTTCACTTTTTTCCATTTGTGCACCGTGCATGTATTTATAGTAATGCTTTCATACCATACTTATACTAAATATAATTTGGTGCTTTTCGTGGCCTATTACTTAATACTGTAAGTAGTTCTTTGCCCATAAGTTGCGTCACTTCTCTGCACAGGTACTTAATCGTCACTTACACTTACTCTTACTAATTACATTGGTTCGGTATTACGTGTATCTTGTGTACCACCCGGCGCAGCAGCACCATCTTCTGCTTCCTCCTCATCTTTGTCGACCATCTTCTCCCGAATCGTCTCAGAAAGCTTTTCCCAGTCTGATATCAAGAGCATACTTGTCAAGATCATTGCTGTCATTATATACCCTACAACAACCGAGAACGTCAGTCCTTTAAGATCGTAATTAAGGACAACTGTGAAGATCACACCAAGGGGCAAGGTTATACCTACTGAAGTAGCTGTAGCAATTGCTGTCGCCTGACGGTACCTGAGCTGTGCACCAACAAGTGACCAACAAACCATACCTACACTCATCATCACATTTCCCAGACCAACCAAGGGGAAGAGCACAATCAACATGTCTTGGATTGTTTCATCGCTTGTTAGAAAAGCTGGTAAGACGGTGGACAATGAAAGGAAAATCGATGTCGATAGTACAGACATCACCAATGCCAGAAACATCGACTTGTACGAGGACAACTTTGCCAAATGTGGATTGCCCTGCCCGAACTGATACGAGCAGCGAATCTCGCCTGCGCTACCAAGTGAACCGGTTGTACTCTCAAATACATCCCACACGTAACCCAGTATCGCCCAAGTTGCTGCTTCTGCTGGACCGAGGACTGCTGCAAGCACTGTCAAGATTTCCCACTCTGCGTACGACAAAAGACTCCCCAACGCTAACGGAAAAGCTGTTTTCAAGTACTCTCTCAATGCCTCTCGGTTTCTAAAGGCTAGTGAATGGAATATGCCATCTTCATATTTTTCCAGCCAGCCCATTCTTACGCATATGCATATATTCAACAGCATGAACACAATTTGAGTGGCCAGGAAGACAAGCCCAAGGAAAAGCAATGTTGAGTCGTAGTAATGCAACGCCGCCCACACGACAGGCAACTCCAACACCGCTCCAATACACGCGATTACATTTGCGTAGACTTCCTTTTCGGAAACCTCCAGAAATTCGTAGAGTACCCAGTCAATTCCAGATATGACATCCATAGTCATCGACAACCATACATACCTACTTGCGATTTCTGCAACATTGTCATTAAATCCGAAGAGAAGCAAGACATCCCCAATATAAGCACCCCAGACGAAAAACATAGGTATTTGGAAAAGGGTATAGATCACACAAGCTAGCTGTAAATACTGCCCAAGCAAGAAATGATTACCTGCACCATATGCGCAACTTCCTAAGGAGGAAAGAGGCCCAACAAAGCCTCCCAGAAAGCCGCCTGTAACTGAGATGTGCAAGTGCAACAATCTATGAGAGATGTGAACGTATGTCATAAAGATAAATGAACACCGAAAGATCAACTTACTCCCTGTAGTCAAGCCCACCATAGTGTAGGCCACCATTGCATCAGTTCCAAGGTACTGGGAGACGAATCCCACTATGACAAGATCGCAGACGGTATATATAACTGCAGACACTGTAAAGGGAATAGCGAGTCCAAGAATACGTTTCGTTTCATGGTCGAATCTAATGATAGTTTTGAAAAGGCCGAAGCTGGAGGAATTGATTTGATTGCCACGCCGCTGCGGAGTTCTTCGTCTTCGTCGTCTTTTCTTGACACTATCTATGGCTACTGAGATGACCGAGCGTTGGGGACTGCGGAGGAAGCGAGACGTACCTGTTCGCTGATTAGTATCAATATCATGAGATAAAGCTATCACACTCAGCTCAATTTCTTCATTGCCGCTTGCATGCACAATTCTTCGCAGCATGCTCTCACGTTTCTCCTTTGAACGTGCTCGTTTGATCGCCTCGGTTCGATCTCCCCGATGCTGCTTTCGCGATGATGATCGTTTGTCCCATCTATAGATGAGATGACCCAAGAACCAAGCAAAAGCGTTTTGCATCCAGGTCCGAGATTCTGTTTCTTCTGATAAAGTAGGTGGCTCTTCATCTTCACTGCTCTCTGAGTCAACCACAGTACTATCACTCTTGCACTTGCAGAAGAGATGCGTACTTGAAAGATATCTCCCAATCCGTACCGAAACAGGCAGTAACGCTACTGAAAGCACAGCTATAGCAGATGCAATAATAAAGAGAAGCCATCCTGTGTCTACTGTAGACGAATCATAATCATTGAAAAACACTTCGTCATCATCAGCGACGATATTTAGATGTCGACGGATGTCTATGTTAGCGTTAAGGGAAGAAGCCAACCCTATCAATGAGTGAATTGCTCTGGTGTACATGTTGTTTGCGTTTTGTTCTGTTAAAATCATCGATAACGCAGTGTATGTTCATGTTTCATGTATGTACTACAACAACTACACCTCTCTCTCTCTCTCTAGAGAGAGAGAGAGAGAGAGAGAGAGAGAGAACTCTTCATGCCGCGTAGTTGGCACGTGGGCTCGCCCACAGGAAACAGGAAAGACTGTTTTGTGGAGAGGTTGGACAGGAGATTTTGGTAGAAATTTGGTCATGTCAGGGGAATATTTCGTCATTTTACGGGTTTTTGAACTTATTTGTACCTCATTTTCCACAGTTGTGGGCCTACACGGGCATCGCCCACGGATGACTATGAAAAGAGCCCGCTAATCACATTGGCCTAATGGCAACACGGTTCGGCAGCCGTTCTTTCTTGGCGTTTTTTCCGCAGAAAAAATGTGCGGAGCCATTCTTTCTGGTTGTTGAATTGTTGAGCGAGTGTGTTGTTGGTTGTTGCCCCAGCCAGCAGCCAGCCAGCCTCAGCTTTTTAGGAGTAATTAGCTCGGCTTGGACGGACGGAGCGAGCGAGGAGAGAGTGTGGAAAGAATCTCGAAATATTTGAGATGTTGCTGGATTTTAAAAGATAGAGATACTCATCGCATCTCAACGAGTAAGCGTCTGGAAATTGGCCGAGAAAAAGAAGTAGCTGTTTTTGAAATGACTTGCTCAGTAGCTATAATCGGGTGTGGCCCCGGCGGAATGTTCACCCAGCACGCGCTTGCAATACGCAGAAAGAAACTACATGAAGAGGGCAACTTGGCAGCTGTTGAGTCACTTCCGCAGGTAACTTGCTTCGAACGAGGAAGCTCTCCAGGCGGAGTTTGGAGAGCAGATAGGAATGCTGGCGAGGCAAATATGTATGAGGCGCTGTTTACGAACGGTGAGTATTAGGATATGTGTTCTGCTGCTCCATATTATATAGTCTCTGTCCATTTCGTGCCAATGCTTACGACCTACTAACACACTTCTCTCACCTATGCTGTTCTGTATTTATGTCATCTTTTCATTATTTATACTAGGTTGTAAAGAAGCAATTGAATTCTTTGATTACAGCTTTGATGAACATTTTTCTAGGGCCTTGCCTACGTTTTTGCCTCGGTCACTCATCCTGGACTACATGTTGGCTCGATGCACCAAACATGATCAGAAATTATTCGACAACGTCAAGTTCAACACAAGTGTCAAGTCTGTTACTTTTAATGAAGAAATGGGCAAGTTTGTTGTTCAGACAATCGATCACAAGACACAGATTGTCACGGAACATTTGTTTGATAAGTGCATTTGGGCGGCCGGAAGCAATGGCAAGCCTTCGATCCCTCAGAGCATTGTCGACACTTTGTCCTCAGGAGGATTCAAAGGAGCAGTGATGCATTCTGCTGCCACAGGAGCAGATTTTGATCAGCTCGTTTGTGGAAAGAAGATTTTAATGGTTGGAGACAGCTACTCGGCAGAAGATCTCACTCTCCAGGCTATCAAGTTAGGAGTCAAAAGTGTAGATGTCTTGTCCAGATCAGGATGGGGTGTCGTCTGTGAAACTGCGAGCTGGCCAAGGAACTGTGTTGAAGTCCACGAAGAGTACAAAATTGTAGGCATCTCTGATGGTGGTCGGGGCATAGTTATTGAAAACGAAGAAGAAGAGCATAAAATGACTTTGAATGATATTGATACAGTCATTTTCTGTACAGGATACAGCATGAACACGGAAATGCTAGACCCTTCTTTGAGGTTTGATGTCGAGGGTCCATTCTTCGCGGACTATGATGAATTGCACAAGCAAAAGAAGGACTGGAAGATGACGAAAAATTACCTTTCCAAAAACTTGGGAGACGTGCCAATCGGGAAGATCCATGGCTACAACTATATTCACCCAGAAATATATCGTGGCCACCTCATCTCCAACCCCAATATGATGTTCATGTTGGGCAGACTTGAAACACCTCTTCTCGACTTGGATGTTCAGGCCTGGCTCTTGGTCGCTCACATCACGGGCGATATTACCCTCCCTTCCGAAAAAGAAATGAAACGCTTCAACTTGCAGGCATTGATGGACGAACTGCAGGATCCTTACTTACGTATTGAGATTGACGAAAATTACGAAAATCAATTTGATACTTTGTATGACGATGACGAACATTTTGTAAATCATTTTGGTACCAAGGAAGGAAGAGAGCTTGAAATGAATTCCTCGATCGTCGGCTATCGTATTTTGGCGAGAGACATTCTTGATGCTAGGTACCCTTTGGACCTTGGAACGCCCCAGGAGCTCAACAGCAAGGCGAAAGCACTCGTTGAAATGAGACTGATAACCGGCTACGATGCTCACCAAGTCGAATTGGTGGACGGTTCACGAGACTCGTATTGGAAAACATTCCGTGATTGTAATCCATCCAAGATTCACTCAATCATTACAGGCACTAAAGCAGTTCCTTTTAAATGCAATTGGCTCGACCTAGAGGGTGACAGCGTCGATGATATCTGCGGAACGCCTATGTCTTTTAAAGCGAAGGGTAAGGGTAAGGCAGTAGTTGTCAAGAAGATGTTGCAGTCCATCCGTAATCCTTGCGTGAACGCGAACGAAAGCAAATGTGCTTGAGATTGGGAGCGACAACGATAGGCTAAGGTATATATTAGGGAAGATTGCATCTCTCTTTAGAGGGAATGGGAACAATATTAGAAAGATCTACAATACGGACAAGAATGTCACGATTGTGTTCTTATTGTCTGTTGCAATTGTTACTTCACTTAACTTATCGTACAATATATTGTAGACACTGTACAGCATACCATAACTTCTGTGTAAATCATCGCAGGCGTTTTGTTATTGTTATGTCGGCAGACAGCATTATTTTACTTCTTTTGCTCTCATCAAATCACGTTTTTGCATCTAAATATGTACCTCTAAGGACGAACATAAGCCATGTACACAGTCACTGCAATAAGTAGATTGGAATTCACTGCTGTGTAAGATGCCAGATGTTGTTTTCTTTTGAATCAGCAGAGGAACTAATATCGTATAGAAAAGTATTGTCCACATGTCTTCTTTTCCAAAATGACTATAACAGTCAAGGAAATGCACTGGTTGCCTCTTCGTTCAATGGTAGTAGTTAATTTGTTCGGATGTCGCACCCATCGCATCCAATCCTCGTGCGTTTGCAGATTCCTGCTACATTGACCGACTTTGGCGTTTGTCAAGCTCGAATGATAGATTCCTTGAATTTCATCCACCGATGCATCTACAAGGATAACATTGTAATAATGCTTCACCAAACAATCATATCCATGGGGTGTGTTTATGTATTCCAACACAACCCTGTATGGGAAAACCCTTCATGACGATCTTGCCATCAATAATAATATTGTGACAGCTCAATAACCTGCCGCTGGGCTACCAAAGAATAGCAGCAAAGCTTCAACCAAGAAAGAAGATGAGAGGCAGTTGAACTTTTGACAGGTGAAGGTTGTACGGTTTCTAATATCATTGATTTGGTCGACATTTTTCAAATATCTGAAGCCCAGTCGGGGCCCCATTTGTCTCCTTCAGCACAAAATGATGTAGCTTATTTACTGTTGACCGAGCCAGCGGCCACGCCAGCTACATAGCAGCAGATGAGGCAAGCCCAGGGCAAACCCTCTCGATTCTCATCTCGACCATCGTCAATCTCAATCTCAAGAGAGGATTTTTTTGTTGCGCAAAACAGATTACTGATTCCTCAATAGAATCTTAGATCTCTCCTCTCGCCTCTCTCCTCCCTCCTTCCTTTCTCCTTTTCAATTTCACAGTGGACAGTGGACAGCGGACAGCGATACGACGTTGTGGTTGGAGGTTGGAGGTTGGAGTAGTCGATAAGTAAGTAGCGATACAGCTGTGTTGGTGCATTGTCTACTCGATGTGCGTGCCATGGTGCCCTCAGCCTCAGCATGGCTGCCCTGATGGCTACATCATAAGTACGTCGACCAGACAAAAGTCAGCTGCTGTCGTAGTGTACTGTAGAGTGTACGAATGATTATCGTCGTCCCTTCGTAGAGTCCGACAGAGAAAGAGATATAATACATGTATTGAAATATTAAAGCGACAATAATGACCCAACTTGGGCGACAACGAGGAATAAGGGTCTACGTATCTTGTTTGTCGGTGGTCTTTCTTTCATCCATTCAATTCTATCTCCTCGGTGATATTACCACGAACCAAAATGGATTACTGCTCGATGACGTAGCCACAACATTATCCAGCGCAAACGTTGTCAAAAGTACCGCACCATTTTCGTTCTCAGCATGTCTTATCATCAAAGACGACAATATAATTCTTCCCGAATGGCTAGCATATCACTACACAGTACTGCCACTGGACCGTCTCATCGTGGGAGTGGACGCATTGTCACATACAGACCCAACACCAATCTTGGAAGCGTTTCAAACCCTTGGGATGAAAATAACAACATGGAAAAATGATTCATTCTGGAAAGATGGTAGAGAGAGTTGGGCGAAGAAAGAGTTTACAATTACGAACAGTACATCCTATGATGAATTAAGGAGGCGGAAACGATACAGGCAAAATATTTTCTATGAGGCATGTCTTCAAAAACTTCAAAAAGAGAGGAGAACCGTTGGAGAGGACTGTAACTTTGATTCGTTACCAAATCTCATCGTCATATTCTCAATTTTGATACCGACACTCATTTGGCATTCCCGCAACGTTTCTCATTCCTAACGAAACTAACTCCTGGTATTACAATACAAACCGCACTGAACTATGCTATCCAAGCTCTAGAAAGGAAATCAGTTCCAGACCCAGAAGAAAGTGCACTTAACTTATTATCACTGTCATGGTATCATCCACCGCGATATAAAGGGAGGAAATATCTTAGTCAGCAATGATGGTTCGGTCAAAGTAGCTGACTTTGGAGCAAGTAAGAGAATTGAAGCCTTGGAAGCAGAAACTGGAGACAGAATGGAGATGACAATGCGAGGTACATTCCAAATTATTTTATTAATAGATTGCCTACAAAACGGATCAAGTCACCCTTCCATTCATTTCCTTTGTGTCTGGCCCTCTCATTGTATACCCATGTTCGCTGAGAAATTGTTATTGGCATCCAGGGCAAATCCAAGTGTAATTCATGTAATGTACAGATTCTAAAGATAAGATATTAAGGCAAATGAAGTTGGAGGATTTCAACAGTTCATGGTACAAGAATAATACATACATAAGTCTGTTTCTGCGTTCTAATACTTACTAGGCAAGTACTTACCTCCTCCCGTACAAATTTTCGCCATTTTCAGATCCTACCCTTCCCGCCATTTTCAGATCCTACCCTCGCCTTCCCGCCATTTTCAGAGCATGGGAGATTGAGATCACTGGTCCTCTGCCTCTGGCTCTGGATTGTACAGATGTTGCAATAGCTATCTAAGTATGGCAAATCCTTTTGCGTCATATGCCGCCGGCTACGAGTCCTCAGAGGAGGAGGATATCAATGATGGTGGGGGTGGCAAAATGCCAGCAAAAGAGTCGAGCATGCGTCGACATGGTGCCGCTGACACCATGCTTGTCGATGACATGAGTACCTCAGTCAGTATTTGTATTCTAACAAACTTCGGCCAGTGCTACAGTTATAAAAATCCTTCTCACACTACCACTGCCGGTGATGTTAAACAATGGCTTGTCCAGGAGGGACATATTCAGGCGGAACATAGTGATATCATTAATTTCATTGATTCTCGAACGAGGATTGTATTGGAAGATGATGCCACCATTGAATATTCCCAAGGATTATGTAAGTTGTATGTTGTCTTCGGAACAGATCAGAAACAAACCGGTGCCTTAGGAGAACCCGACATTTATGCCCCAACACTCCAAAACAATTTCCCACCCTCTGAGGCAACGGCCTCGGCGGCTGGTGACAGCTCCGCAAATGACAGTAGAGTGGAGGAGGAAATCCCTTCCTTTTTTGAGGTCACTGGAGTGTTTACGAAGGAGAAGGGATATCATGGAATTGGTANGGGGGGGGTGAACTGGCTGATCTCCTCTCATGTGTGAAGATTGGAGAATCTGAATCTGTTGTCAGTGCTTTCAGGAAATTCAAGAAGAAGCGTACTTTCATTTGTTTCGCTCGGCAAGCGTTTGTGATGATTATCCATAAAGCCAACTCCGTTGATATTGAATCAGCTTTGCATACACGCTTTGCTTCAAAAAAGGGCGACGCTCATGGGGAATTTTATTGCCCCACGGAACTCGACATATACGATACAATTGCTCACTTTGAGCATTTCCCTGATGTAATGATTGTCTTTGGCATAACAAATTTTCCCAAGTGTAGTTTTGGAGAATTATCGACGAAGAATGCTAAGCCAGGCTTCGTTTATCGATTCAGCTATAAATTGAATAAGGAGCAGTTGAGTGTGATCAAAAAAGTGAAAAGGAAGCACGGAAATGACAACTCTTCAATGCCCTTCATCAACATTACCTGCAATACCAGTGATGTCTGTAAAGCTTTAGTGGCTAAAAAGATTGGCATGTTCGGTAAATCCAATATTGAAAAAGAACTCAAAGAGTACCTCGGAAACCAACCTCTGTGGGCCAATGGAATGGTGTCGGAAGTAGAATTCAATTTTATTCCAAGCGCCAACCCAAGACTTGATGAGAGGACCCTCCACAATCTTCTTGAAGATGACAATATCAATGGGGAATGGTTTGTCAACAGTGCACGTCCCACTCCACCCGCCACAAGGTTTGACCGTTTATTCGGTGAAGAGACAACAATGGTATCGCGGTCGAGGCAAGGTGATGAGGCCATTTACTTGCTGAGTAAAAATGCTCTTTTTCGTTACGTTGGTGTATACGGCACCTTAACTTACGAACTGGTGTGGCAATTGATCATATCTGGCGCAATCATCTACGATGCAGATTTAGCCGTCAACTATAGTCGGCTAAATCCATTTGAACATTCGTTGTTGCAATTTCTGGATCCAAAAGATAAAACACCTATGCGACCATCAGTTGTCACCACTGTTATCAAGACAAGCTTTTTGGCAGATGGATATGACAGCTCAAACGATACACTCGTAGAAAAATCCATTAAAAACGCTTTGAAATGGAGTAAGTGTGTGAAGGTTAATTTGAGGAACAAAGATACATTCAGTGCGATTACTGTGGAGGATGCATTGCAAGCATTCACAAACATCTTCGGAGAGGAAAACAAAGGAATTGCTTTGCAGATCTGCCAACCATAAATCAAGAATTCAATTGTTATTAGAAACATCTGCACGCTTTAACCCAGCCTGCTTCCACATTTTCACTCTCCAACTGCTTCACTTCTTCGACTGTCTTCAGTAATGCACGCGCACTCTCCACCTTCTTTGCCCTCTTGCTCGCTCTTTCATCTTTCTTCTGGCGCGTAGCCTTCTTCTTTGCCGTATTCGCCATTGATTTTGACTTCTTTGAATTTCGCTCCTCAGCTAGAGACGTAACTCTTTCCACTGGCAATGTAGTTGCGGTTTTAATCCTTGAATCATTAGACGGTGTAGGAAACTTCTTTCTGTAGGATTCCACAACTGCCTTCGTGCACAATGTTTTCACTTCTTCGGATCCAAAGTCATAATTCGTCCCTTCTTCAGCAGTGAGTTCTGTGCGACCAGTCAACGATTCGAGTTCTTCCAACAATGGTGGCTGCAAGTGATTCCTCCAAGCATCTGCACAATCAGCAGATGTGCGTCCCAATACTTCGGCAATGAACGCAAAACTGTTGGCCTTGACAAGTGATTGGATGCGAACGATCGTTTCGATTTCAAACTGAGTGAGAGCTCCCCTAATCTTACTAGGATCTAGATGATTTGTATAGCGTTTAAGAGCTGATGTTCCGGTGACCGTAAAGGTGAAACATTCCAAATCTTTGGAACGAAGCATTGTAGTTGAAAGAGAGGAGTGTCAGACGAACGTGTTGAGTTGAGTTGAGTTGATATGAAAGTGAATAGAACGTTCTAGGAGTGCAAAAGACTCACTATTGAGGAAACTTGCAATAGCAGTCCACGCTGGCTTCTTTCCTTTGTTCTCGTATTTCTTTACGAGGGCCAACAAGTGGCCATCATGCTCCTCTTCCCATATGGATGTTACCATGGCAAAAGAGAAAGCAGTCAAGAAGAGGGTGTCAACAATGCTATGGAGTACCTCTCTCCATTTTTAATTTAAAAACGATACCTCCTGTTACCTTGTATTTCAAATTTGGTACTTCTGCTGCATTCTGTTGGCATAGTGTTGTAGCATAGAGTTTGTTGCCAAGGAATGAGGTGCGTCCAGATTTTGTCTCGGGTCATTAGGATCAGCCCGGTACATTTGATCTAGTGATGCGTTTGCATTCATCATTCTCTCTCTCGACGCCGACGTATCTTTCGTTCCAGCAAATGGATCACAATCATAAAGCCACGCCTTTACTAAGGCACGATGTTCAGCAAGTGCGATGAACTGACCAATCGCAAAGGAGTTGCACGAACCCGAAATGACAATCGTACAAGGACGGTTTCCGCGTTCCTGCTGTAACAATCCACTATCGCCGGCGGTGAAGTTATTACTACTGCGTTGAGATTGCATAGAATCATTACGGAGGATTGATGGTATGCGAACGAAGGAAGCTGGCGAGCCTGGACTCTGGAATCCACCTCCTCGCGACGATGACGGTACAGTATCACCAAAGGCAAACGTATCGGCAGTGGCAAACATGGAGCAAATCCTTTCGTTATTGCTCACCACCATTTTGTCAACATTGGTATTGTCGTAATTAGCTTGCGATATTGATGGATCTAATGTGGTGACAAACTCAGCAGACCATGGACTTGAAGCATTGAGCAAATTATCGTGTACATTTGCACTGTCAACGATTGGGGACGGAATACCCACCGCTGCAGATTGTTGCTGTGGTCTACTATTGATCAAACCATTCAAAACTTGATCTTCCAACGTTGCAGCAAATTTTGTGTACGACCTCAAGGAATCTTTATCAGGAGACACGAGCCGACCGTTACAATTCAATAGCGCATCATTCCAAAGATCCACCAATGACAACATTATTGGGAGGTTGTGTCTCGGACAAGTATCAACAAAATGTTGATCGAGATCGTGCGCACCTGATAGCAATGTAGAAACTATATTCCACCCAAAAATAAACGAAAGCGGCAGTAACCCAGCTGCAGAGAATGTAGAGAATGCCTCACAACTGGAATGCCTTGGAACGACGAAGGTATTATATCGAGGATAGGAGCCGAAAAAAGTTCTAGGCGATGCTGTAACCAGAAACATATTCGGACATTCTCTCTTGGTGTCAGAATTTTTTCCAGAGAAGATCCATTCCCTAACAACCCTATCCAATCCCATATCGGCTGATGTTTCCTCCAATGCTAGAGTCACAACAATGGTTGTGGCAGGCGAAAGATCACCAAGTACCTCATTCAACTCTCGTGTATTGGACGATGTCAACACCTTCAATTTGCGCCGATTGTTTGATCTAGATGACTTGGTCGGAGACATGAAACTGCTTACAACATTGTTTGTCTTTTTGAATGGAGTTTTTTCCATCATGGATTGGAATGTAGAAGCCATGGATTCCACATTCTTCACAACATCTGCTGCAGGATGGGTCACTGTAGCGGTTCCAATATCTTTCAAAGCCTCGTAAATAAATTCCAATGCGGATGGAACAACAGCTCTGTCGCCTGGGCACACCACCAACACATCTGTAAATTGTTTGCCAGATGGTCCATTGACACGTGATTTTCCCTGACGAAATGATTCTGTCAATGTTTCTATCCGATCCCACTGATTATGTATCTCATCAAGAACATTTGTTCGCCCATCTACATCTCCATTGGTGTTGTTATTGTTGTTTGTTGCCGCATCATACGGATTGTACATTACAAGCCCCCTCGGTGCTCGAAGGGATAAGAACATACTCCCGGAATCATTATCTTCATCTTCATCCATTGACGTACGACTTTTCAACTTTTCTACGCCATTTGCAAAAGAAACGTTTGTAAATATATCTTCGTTGCCCACTCCGCCACCATTCATTTGTCTATAATTACTATGACTCGTAGGCAACGCAGCCGAAAGATTAGCATTGTGATGATTCCTCAATTTCCAACCAGGCGCCATCCTCCCCCAAGCCAAATCACGAATCTTCTCCCCAACCCTCCTCGCCGCCTGAAATCGTAGTAAGTGATGAATGGTCTCCAAAGTCATGCGCTGTCGTGAATAATCTGCCAATAATACATTTTCATGGTTGGTCGAGTTGTGTACGGATATCATGGAGTTGACTCGATCTTCGTCGGTGCAGAGATTGGCGAGTTTGAGAGGGTGGATGTCCACGTTGGCGTGGTGCTGGAGTAGCGAGAAGGCTTGGCTGGGTGTAATTGACATGTTGGAAATGGCTCAGGCTGTGATTCGTCTGCAACACCGCGTCGAATGCTTGAAGTCTTCCGATATTATAGAGAGGAGATAATATTGTGTAGCTTTATGTACGTGATTCCCAATTCCCACCTCATTTGTCGACACAACACACGCTATATCTTGAATAATATACCACCTACAACGCTGAACGGTGGCTCTAACGGAAGTTCATAACATGCGCTACATATATCGACTATTTCATGATGGTTGGGCTGCAGAAGCGGGCTCTTGCACCTTTGCGTCAACAATCTGTCAACAATGAAGATTTGGTTGTTGTGGATTTTCGCTATGTAGTTGATTGTCACCGTCACGGACAAAGTCACGGACAACTTTCTCGCGTCACGGACAAAGCTTGTCCGTGACGCGAGAAAGACTTTTACTAGAGAAGAGGATGGTCACAATCAGTCACGGACAAAGTCACGGACAACTTTCTCGCGTCACGGACAAAGTCTTGTCCGTGACGTGAGAAAGAATTTTAACTAGGAAGATCATGGTCACGGCAGTCACGATCTCGCGTGACTTAGTCACATGACAGTAACACTTCTCATCACTACAAAAGTATTGCGTGATGTTGATGAGTTAATACAAAAGGACTAGTCGCGCTGCGCGCGCTAGCGCTTCGCGTGTGGTTGGTGCGTAAACTCGCCCATGCAGAATTGTGCGTACAATCCAATGGTGGCCACCAATTGGCCGCAATTTTTTCGTCTTTTATATCGTACTAGCCTCGCTGACGCTCGTCTAGCCGCTGCGCGGGTTTTCTAAATAAGAGAGGAGGCACCGGCTATCTACTACGATATTGATTGTGTCTACTTATATACTTAGCAGTATTCAAATAGTACGTTATGTAACACTTTAATAATTATGTAATAAAGGTTGTACATTGCCTTCTACGAATGCTGTGTAGTGATTACTGAGACACGGTTGGGAGAATATGTGTAAGAAACGCCGTGTTCTGGGTAGAACATTGTTCCGAATCCGTGTTCTTGGCCAAATTTGAAGTTACCGATGTACCAAATTGAAGAGTATCCATCTTTTTGTGGGATGCTAAAAAAGCCAAAGCCATCAGGTATGTTATTTTCTGTAGCATCACCGATGTAGAGACCACCGTAGTAGCGGAAAACGGATGTGTATGGAGGCAACTTCATGGATGAAATGTTTCTGAGGAGTGTACATTATTTTATGAGAGAAGTTGCAGGTAGTGTGAAGGATGTGAGAGTTGTCATGTTGGCGTAGTTGATGTCATAGGTAGGCTCCTGGTGTCATGCCATGTCATGGTGAAAGGCTGGTGAAAGGAGTTCTCTCCACTCCTGTCAAGCCTCTGTAAGCTCCATCCTGTCATTATGAGCTGTCAAGGAGCTGTCAAGGAGCTGTCAAGGAGCTGTCAAGGAGCGTCGATAGATGGCGGGAGAGAGATGAGAGAGAGAGAGAGCTGGTAGAATGTCGGACGGAATTGTGATCAAATCAAGCCAATCAAAGAAAGAGTCAATCGAAAATTAGCTCCTCTCGCAGCCTCTCGAGATATATATATTAGCCTCGCTGACGCTCGTGCTAGCCGCTGCGCGGATACCTACACTTTTTACAGGAGGTAAATACCCCGTGAGAAAAAACCGCAATGCACGGGCGAAATTGA
>JALLBH010001022.1:0-14442 GCA_036940005.1 Skeletonema menzelii
ATTCCTACGTAGAAGTTTTTTCCTACTAAGCCACCCCTTCCTGGCGCCCGTGTGGCGTCGGCGTCGACCCCCCGTCGACCACACCCCACACCACACCACACACCACAGCCTTCCCTGAGGACACTACCATACTCTGGAGCGAAGCGATCAAGGACTTTTATTGCCCTCCATTTCTTTGTTATTATAATGTATTTTGTGCTGATTTCTTTGTAAAAAGTAATCTGACCATCATCATCTTGACCTTGTGTTGACAAAAGAAAAAACGCCACAATGAGCCGATCCTACTCAGCAGAGGAGCGTGCTGATCGCCGACGCAGAAGCAGCAAATTAAGTAGTGTACACACAAATATTAATCGGTATAGCCGATCAGGTGCCGCATCTATTTGGAAAGGAACCTCTTTATCATCCGTCGCAGAAGGGCAAGGAACCAACATTAAGAGATTCAGTAATGCAGATGAATCTTACAGTATTGATCCAACAACTGGTCTGCAAGTAATGAATTCTATAGAGGAAATGCAGCAAAGACGATGGGATAAAGAAATGGAAGACGACTCGCTCAAGTTTGATCCTGATGGGACGAGTGAAGAAAAACGAAAACAAAATTATGAATGGGCAATTAATTTGTGTAAAGAACACGTGGATCAAATGCAACAGCAACAACATCAACAGCCAACAATAACGCCACAAGATGACTCTATTGATAATATTGAGGACGAAAAAACCTACGCAAAGTGTGACTTACCACCAACGCAGCCACTTCCAAGTCTTGATCAACTGAATCTCTTTGAAAACCCAACAACAAACCCAAGAGAGCTGGGATTTCTTCCACCTTCTCTGCCTCATAGTTTCCTGGACATCGTGCCAAAGTGGAGTCGAGACCGTGTTGGTGGTATTTCTAATGGCGAACTTGTCTATGGCACTTATGAAGAGGGCATTGAATCGTGTGATCCAAACACAAGAATAGTTTACTGTGTGAATTCTCGAGAAAATAACTGTGGTCGCCTATTGCGATGTAATAAATCTGCATCATTGGTTCGTTGTCCAAGATGCAACACTGTAAGTCCGGCTGGGCCTGAGCTACTTGGAGACAAGTAGGAGGAAAATCTCAAATACCCATGGTACCATAATACGTATGTTGTAAAATGAAAAATAATCAGCCAGCTGCAGCTAGCCAGAGCTCTTTTGTAGATACTTACTAGTACCAACAATGGGAGTACTTATGTAGAGGTATATTATGGTAAGCTACCTACACTCTATCCGAAGAGAACGAATAATGACGGAAGATGGAGTGACAGATGACAGCTCTAAGAAAGTAGATGATCAAATCAGAACTATTACTTGATCACAACACATCATACTTAGGTATTATCAAAGGAGGAGTTGAAATAATATGGAAGGTTCGGATTCTAATCATTCATCAGCCAGCAATAGCGGTGACGGTGACACAGAGGCGGATCTGAGGGAACAAGATAGTGACGACAGCGGCCATAAACATTCACATGAGGGAGAAAAAGATCCGAAGACAAGGGACGATGAAACGAGCAACCCGTGTGATGAGGATGAGCTCTATACATATACATGCCCGATTTGCCAATGTGAATTTGCTGCAATCAGGAATGAAGGGTCAGATTCAGAGGAGATCAATCAGGCAGGTATTCCTATTTTTACACTAGCATGCCAGCATAAATATTGTTCACCTTGTCTCCATGAATATGTCAAATCAAAATTATCGGGAGGAGATTTGGAAATTTCGTGTTGTCATTTCCACCCGACTGCTGCTGACGAAAAAGAAGTTGATCTCTGCAATGCTACAATAGCAAGATGTGATATCAAAAGGCTCATTCATATGGATTACTTCCGCTGCAATTATGTCAGTGATTGGGTCAAGAGCACAGCTCAAGATGCCAAGAAGAGAACGAGTGATGATTTGTGGGATAAATTCAAAAAGCTAGAATTCGATCGCTTGCACGGTAAAGATGCTGTCCGGAGGTGTCCAACTTGTGATGGAGCAGCATTATTTGACATTAATGCAATGAAACGCCACCAAGCTAAGTTTGAATCAATTCGCACTGAGAGTGCTGCGAGTGACTCCGTCCCTTCGGGAACAAGATTGAATAATACAGCACGTTTTGATCGTTTCTTTCGTATCATTCGACAAACACGAGACTCCAACAACACGACAACAGCAACAACGACTGAAAATGGAAGCAACAATGCAGACGATAACCCAGCCGACGAAGAGGAACCTACGCCTACGGTATTGGAGTCAGAAGAAGACCTCCATTCCGCTGAGAATGGTCTCGTCAAATCAAAGTCTCCTGTCATCAAATGCGGCTTATGCAGAACAGAGTTTTGTTATTTTCACTCTAATGCCCATGAGGGCCAGTCGTGTCTTGAATACCATGCAGCAACTGCGGAGGCAGATAGAACAAATGTTGAGTTTGCAACTCGTTTCCTTCGAGCCAAACCCTGCCCAAACTGCGGCATATCTGTCTCCAAGGAGGGTGGATGTAATCAAATGAAGTGCCCAAGCTGTAATGCACATTTTTGCTGGTTGTGCAGTGCAATAGTTGACGATGGCCCTTTCCCTGATCACTTCCGATGGTGGAACATCAAAGGCTGTCCCAATATGCAATTGGATGAAAGCACGGAACCAAAGATGTGTACTAGAGTAGGCGCAAAAGTGCTCTCTATTCTACAGCTTCTTATCCTCGGTGTGCCATCCATAGCTCTTACGATTGTTTCCATGATTGTTTGTCCTTGCTTGGTGCCTGGGTGTGGCAGTAATATGAGAGAGAGGGTGATAAATTGTGTCTCATTTTGGGGCAGCTTTCTTTCTACCGTCATAATGCTTCCTTTCACTTTATTGGGGTTACTTCTTGCGGCTAGTTTTTACTGCTTCGTTGCGGCAATAATGTGTTGCTTTAAGATCCCAAAAAGTAATGCGGCATCAGGACAGAGGGGCAATCAAACAGTGAGACGCACTGCACCAGCCGACAATAATGTGGCAGCGCAGCAGCCTTCTATTGAGGAGTTGATCAGAGAGCTTGAAAATATATTTGGGAGGTTGGAAGAAGGCAGTCTTCACGAGAATGCAGAATTGGCTTCTGCTGTGAGGAATGTTTAGAACGTAGTTGATTCAATTAACGTGTAGATTAGAGATGTAAATGAAGTTCCTTTATCAGCTTACTGCTTCTATTAAATGTCGTCAGCCCAGTTCTTCGCCTGAGAGGACGTTAAGCCAATGATCACCCCCCATAGAATTGTTGTCAATGCGTAAATGAAGCCATCGAACTTGAATATAATCGGGTCGATCAATGAGATAATCTCTACCGTAACCGATAATTGAAATTCGGAGTTGAAATTGGGAAAATGAAAATGCTTGAGTGAGAACTTGCAATATCTCCTCTCAGGTGTCAAACAACAACAAGTTACTTCGACTCTTACCTATTATGAACATTGCAAACGTCGATAGTGAGCCAGCGAATCCAGCAATCATCGATGAGAGGACAATGCTTTCTTCCGGACCTGCGCTAGCAAGGAAAGACCCAAGAGATCCAGATAAAGCGCAACTTAGCAAATTTACTGTGAATGTGCCAAGAGGGAAGCCAGGAAGCCTTTTGTTGTACTTATTTGCCAGTTTCCATCTCGTGAAGGTTCCAAAAGGAGTAAACAATAGGGAGATTGCAAACTCTTGGCGTTTAGGGAGTAAGAAAACTGCCAAGAGCAAACCTATAAGAATCGTGAAGAAGAACGTTGTAGCCAAAGATCTCACTGATGGAATGTAACGCTGCCCGATGCGCCCAGTTCTGCCTCTAACCGGCATCGAAGCATTTGCTTCCACCTGTTCTTCATCCGCCGAATCATTAGAATCTGTGCGCAATCTGAAAGCATAGCCTCGTCGTTCAGCACGCTTCACCTCCCGCCGACACCTCCAGACGAAAATATAGACAGCCACGTGCTGACCAAATAAATACGCCACTACACCAAGCTGCAGTCCGATGGCATAACCTCCAATGGCCTCACCCCACTTGCCACTCTTCACCAAGTTTACCATTGCTGAATTCCAACTTGAAAATGTACTAACAGCACCGCAGAAACCAATTCGAAGGCCTATGAGAATTATGTGCTTCATATCTTCCCATGAAGTCCCGACTTTCCAACCGCTAGCAAAATCAGCATGCCTGATAGCTGTTACGTTGTTGGATAGTGATTGCAGCCTTTCATTGACTCCTTCCAAAATTGATTCGTTCGAGGCCATTGGGCCTTGTTCTGCTTCCATATTCCCTTGAGATTGTCTACGAGGATCGCCGACGATCCTATCCTCTGATTCTCGGGACGATTCGCCACTTGGTGGTGCTTGGTCAGTTGTATTGCTGTCATCATTGCGTCCTTCATCGCTGACGCCGTCACTTGGCTCACCTATCTCAAATTGATCGTCAAAGCTGCCATCGAGTGCATTAACGTTTTCTTGGTGTTCGCTGAACACGCTATGGTCCTTCTTAGCAGGGAATAGAACTAAAGATGGGCTGATCATAATCCTTCTCGTCAATGCGTTTAGTTGGACACTTCTTATCTCATCTTCAGAACAGTGATCCATGCCTATCCGAAACTCTTCATCTAATCCCAACAAACCTGCAATCGAATTTGAATCGTCATGTCTCTGCAACCCAGTTGAGTTGCTTAATGAATCATTCATGCTATCCAATGATTGTACTAGGTCAATACGATTGGAATCCACTATGACTATACCATTTTGCGATGATTCACTTTGATTGATTCTTGGCTGCCTACGTCTACGAAAATTAGCTATTCCTCCTCTTGATCTGTTTATAACCCCTCTCCCAACATCCAAAATACCTCGACCAGCTATACCGCCACCGAGCACTTTCGCTTGGACAATTGGCATTGATTCACGGCCAGTACATAGCAGCCCCATTAGAAAGCAACTTAAAATGTTGAGAGGTAGATTTGTACCCAGAGCACTATCTTCAGAAAAGACAAAATTCAATTCTAATCGAAACCATGACGCACCCAGTAACCGAAAGGCAATGCCAAATATACTGCAAATGGATAGTATTATAACTTCATCGTAAGTTCGCCAAAATTGTTTAATGATTTGTTCTTGAAGCTTTTCGTCATGTTGTTGTTGGTTAATGTGACTTCCCCTCGATGGAAATGAAACATGATCATCGCCATCATCATTATTCATGTCATCGATGACACCAGAAGGCGTTGTGCAGGAAACATTAGCTGTCTTTGATTTCTTTGTTCCTCCAGTAGCGTCCTTTTGACTTTCACCAGAAGACGGTGATGACTCGTCCAATCCTGTTGTATTATTATCATCCTCAAATGCAGCAGAAGAAGGGCCACCATCGCCTACGTTTGTAGCTGTAGTACTATCAGATTCTTCCATCATCATTGTTGATGTTGGAAATACATAATACACTCATAACTCATAATACATAATATGGTACCGATGCCGAATCCGAATTCCAATGCCATGTTGTAGCCTACCCACTTAGACCAATGGGATTAGTGGGCTCTTATAGCCACCTGTGGGCGATACCCACACGTAGGGCCCACAACTGTGGAAAATCAGGTACAAATCAGCTCAAAAACCCGTAAAATAACGAAATATACCCCTGAAATGACCAAAATTCTACCAAAATCTCCTGTCAAACTGCTAGAGTTCCTCTATCTGGCGCGCCAGCCGACCACACGAAAGTGATGCCATCGAAAAACTTGGCAACAGCTCGACCATGAGCTCATTATTTGCGTAGCTACTTAAAGTATTAAGAGACTACTGACCATATTCACTCAGGTCTTTAGCATAGCTACGCAAAGGTCCACGAGTACCCATACCTCGTGTAAAGCAAAAGGGGAAACAAGGGCGGCCAAAACCACCGGCCAAACGCCACATGAGTGCCACCGATGATACGATAGTATTATCCAATGCACATATTGTCAACGCCAAGTGCTACCAACCTTTAGACCATCCACATCGACAGCCTAGTCCACACTGAGAGTCTTGTCCAAACGGAGCGGAAAAGCTCGGCGTCGAACGATACACCTACGGCCTAGCCACAGACGAAAACAGGCGGAGAGATGCAAACCGCAGAAAAATCCTCCACCACGTCAAGAGCAAACCGAACTTGAATCCAGAGGCGACCAAAGAGACTAGCAGTGTTAGCAGAAACTGTGCCGAAGACCCGGCAACTTCAAAGGGTGACGAGGGTTGCGTCACCTCAAAGGGTGCCAAAATCTTGGACTATGGAGGAAGATGATGACGGAATGAAAACAGGTATCGTAGCAACAATTTGCAAAGACACAACAGACTTTTACAACAAATGAGTAACCAGAAAGAGCATGATATAGAAATGGTAAGACACATGAAATAGAATGAAAGAACCAGTCGAACCAGCAGCATCGTGAGTCAGCTGAAAGGGTGTGCTAGAGTTCCTCTATCTGGCGCGCCAGCCGACCACACGAAAGTGATGCCATCGCCAAAACTTGGCAACAGCTCGACCATGAGCTCATTATTTGCGTAGCTACTTAAAGTAATAAGAGACTACTGACCACATTCACTCAGGTCTTTAGCACAAACCTCTCCACAAAACAGATCTTCCTGTTGGCGAGCCCACGCGCCCGCTATCCCATTGGCCTACAAGCCGAACTCTTCTCCGGCTCCGCCTCCTCGTCGTTATCGTCGGCCTCCTTAAAAGAAGATACTAACGAGTGCTTACTCAGCTGTGAGCTAAGCAGGATGTCGGCAGCAGCAGCAGCTACTTTGGGTAGGAATGGGAGCGGAGAGTTGGAGCTGCCTTCAAGAGACAGCTGCCTACCCAATACTTCTTCATCTGCATCATCATCACCATTTTTATCCCTCGAAGTCGAAGACAACCGTGTTGACCGGTCTACGATTTCGATTTCACCAAACGGCATATTTAACTCAAATGAACTTTTACAGAACGATGTTTCACACTCAACGATGCGGGAGACGGCTTGCAACTACGTGTTTGGTAATTGGAAAGCCCTGGTTTTCGGCCAGTTTCTATCACTCTTTTTAGCTGGTACAAGTGCCATCCAATCGTCTCTCTACCTCAGTTGTGGGTTATCTGCTCCCACATTTTCAATGTTCACATTCTATTTTCCATTGGCTATAGTTACAATGTCACGGTTAATATATCAATCTTATTGTAATCCATCATGGACAAGACAACTATCGTCGACAACCCTAGAGGAGCAGGGACAACAAATAATCGAATGCGAAACATGCAATGCGTTGCAAAGGAAACAACAAACAAAATCACAGAAGAAGAGAGCTACAAGTAGAATACGTGCCAAGCCTGAGAAACGAAATCATTTGCTTTCGCAATGGTCAATACAAATGGATGAAACGTACAATACGCGAGAGAGAACGGATGATCAATTCAACACAGAAGAAGATGGTTACTTGATGTCACCCAACGACAACAAAGTATCCAATAGTGCTTGTCGAGAATGTTCTGAACGTCAAACTTCTCGGAGAAAGTCACATTCATTGTTTGGAATTATACCACTCAAATGCAATCCACTCCTCTACGCAGCTGTAGCGGTCACGGACGTGTACGCCAACTATGCCACAATTCTTGCGTTTAAATACACAACATTAACATCCGTCAGCCTCTTTGACGCATTAGCCATACCATCAGCAATTATTGTCTCTAGAATCGCATTCGGTAGACGGTATAAAAGAGCTCACTTTTTCGGAGTACTAGTTTGTAGCGTTGGCATTGCAATCAATGCTTTTCAAGATTATAGAGAAGACAAAGCACTGGAACTATCAGATGACTCTGTTGAGAGTGAGCAAGAGGAACTTATAGAAGCAGACTATCCGCACAAAATGCTAGGCGATACATTGGCAATCATCGGTGGCATTCTATTTGGCATTGATAATACGTTGCAAGAGGTAGCAGTGCGTGACTGGGGATCGCAACTAGAGTACTTGGGCAGCATGTCATTCTTTGCCACAATCATTTCCTTCCTCCAAATGTTAGTAATAGAGCGAGACGAAATTTTAGACTTCTTTCGACAATCATCAGATGATACATGCCCCCAATACGTTGGCTTGAGTCTACTATTTGCTTTTTCTTTGGGAGGTATGCTCAACTACTTGGGCATTTCGGCCTTCTTGCGAGTATCTGACGCTGCTTTCTTAAATCTTAGCTTGCTTACTGGAGACGCGTGGGCTGTTCTCTACAGTGTCTATGCAGAACACATCTATCCTCCTGGAACGTTCTATGTTGCTTTAGTGATCACCGTCACGGGTGTGTTGATATATGAAACGGCTCCAAGTCCAGTTATGGACAACAAAGTGGAAGAGAGGCCTGAAATATTGGGCGAGATTCAGTTGACAGAAAACAGTGACACGGACACCGAGAGAGAGACGAGTACCACAGCTCAACAGGGACGCGTATTCGTGTGAGGAAAATAATTTTTAGACAACCATAGGAGAGAGACTACAAGCTATAAAATTAGGATGTTTTGGATGAATCGTACCATACCATCCATCCTTGGAAACTTCGAATGCAAGGAGTCGTTGTCTTGTGACAGATACTAAAACGTTATAAAACTGGGAGGACACCAAAAAGTCGTATCATAGATAAACCGTATCGTAGGTATGTAGGTAGGTAAGTAGAAACTCCTTATGTACAAACTTAGTTCGAAGATAACCGTTTTACCATTGCGTGGATGAGTACTATTGACCGCAACCATGGACAACGAATCCTATGACTTTATTTTTAAGATCGTCTTACTTGGGGACTCTGGCGTAGGTGGGTGAAGTGTTCTTTTTGCAGTGAAGCCGCTTGGTTCAACATCAATTGGAAATTCGAAATGTCCTGTGCAGTTTTGGGTGAAGGTGACCTAAATTGGGCTATCTAATGCCATTAGAACTACTTTGGGATTATTTTCCCAATCTTTCTGACCCAAATAGGCCGGCCGCCACAAGGCAGGTTGAGAGGAGTTAGGGTTCTATTGTATATGATGTCATTATTGAGTCTAACACTATGTCTTCATACTTTTTTGTAGGCAAATCAAATTTAGTCTTTCGCTTTACAAAGAATGATTTCAACAAAGATAGGTGAGTAGCTGTATGGCCACATCATGTGATGAAACAGTACATAAAGCCGCTCACTCACAATTTTACTGAATCTCAGCAAGTCCACAATTGGGGTAGAGTTTGCTACGAAGACTGTTCAAATCGATGACAACAGATTGGTCAAAGCTCAAATTTGGGACACTGCTGGGCAAGAGCGCTATCGATCCATTGCATCGAGTTACTATCGTGGGGCGGTGGGCGCATTATTGGTGTACGATATTACGGATCGGGATTCATTCAATCACGTGCCAATGTGGCTCAAGGAAGTGGAAGAGAATGCAGAAAAGGATTGCCTAATCATGCTCGTTGGGAATAAGATGGATCTAAGCGAAGAACGTGCAGTTTTTGTTAGAGATGGGAGGAGTTTTGCAAGGAAGAATGGTTTGGCATTCATTGAAACTTCAGCGTTGGACGCGACTGGTGTTGATACTGCCTTCCAGAGAATACTGCAAGAAATTTACAAAACACAGACAAAGAAGCAACCTCTTGCAGAGAAAAATCAAGGAGGGGATAATGGCGCTGCGGCCAGCGGCGGAGGAACACCTGGAAAAGGACAAACCATTCATTTAGGAGCTACTAGTGGAGAAGACTTCAGCATGCCTAACCAGCAACAACGGAAGCAAAACTGTTGTGCATAATGATCTCGTTTGGAGCCAGACAGTGTTTTAGATGTGTATATCTTCTTCCTTGGAAGCGAATTATGAAGAAAAACAATGATTTCTACGTTGGGCAATGACAGTATTGGCCGGTTGTATCAAGACAAATATTTAATATTGAATTATGAAGAGAAAAACAAGTCAATCTGACATACTACTTGAATTTTTCCATCGTGGTTTTCAGAGACGAAACTCCGTGCATCAAATCTATCAGAAACGATGCGATCTATGGCTGTGAGGTCCTTGATTGAGAGTGAATGCTGTTGTTGGCGACATAGCCAATTGAGAAGTACCCGTACCCATGGATCCAGGCGTGCCACCCCTTCTACGCTTATTTAACGGCTGATTATGATTGGACATGCCAGTGAAATGATACCCACTGCTTGCTGACAAATCTCGAATTCTTGGAGTGTTTGACGAAACAGAACCGCCTTCAGTGCTCCCACCGGAGAACGGGCGAAAATTCGTTCCGGGAGATTTAGAGCGACTAGAATTCTGCATAGCATTCATGAATGGTTGGCTCCTCCCATTCAATGTATTTTGTTGGGCGATCTTATTTGCTTCACGTTGAGCCATCAAACCTCGCAAAGGCGGAGCACCCCCGCCCAAACTCGACGAAGAAGAGAAGCTCGCCGAGGAGGAGTTTGACACCATATGCGGAGCATGACCCCCTCTACCCCCTCCTCCTCCGTGGTATTTACGAAATTGATCAATCATCTTACTTTGCTCAGCAATCGTGGCCTCTCTCGCCTTGAGTTTATTCTGCAGCGTGGTAATCGTTTGTTCGTATTGAAGTCTTTGCGACGAATTGAGTTGTTTCAACTGCGTATTTTCAGCCTCCAATGCCTCGTGCGTCCTGGATGCCATTAAACTATTCCGTCCCGATTTATGAGATTCTAAAAGGAGTTGTTTTAACAAGAATTTAGTGGCTTGTTTGGTGCTGTCCACTTGACGGATGAGACTTTGGCAGATTTCCGAATATTGAAGCATCCCCCCACTGTGCTTCTTTGTCAAGAGGGATTGCATGTTCGCTTTGACTACGTCTGTCCCAGTATTAGCGTCGGCGACAACTAATTCTGTGAAGTCATTTTCAGCTAGTCTCCGGCCACATGTGGGACATTGGCTGCTGCGTTCGAAGTGTGAGTAAGTACATTCTTGAGACACCGAGAAGAAGAGGCAAGAGTATGATGAAGAATTATGAGCGAGTGCTCTCCACATTGAAAACAAAAGAAGACGCAAATAATGGAAACTCACCCTCACAGAAGATACAATCGCATGAGCAAAGAAAGCAGGTAGTAGCGAGAGGTTTGCTGCATTTATTGCACGAAAGATTCGATGCTGCTGGTGGCCGTCCGCTAGAACTCCCCGGCGGCATTCCTGCAGATGAGCGGATGGACATTCCCGTTCCTACACGTGGTACCATCCCCGATGTCGACATGGTGAACGGAAATATCTTTTCGATAGATGGCCACGAGGAGGAGAAGACAGATTGATAGCAACGGCAATGCAATGCTCCTCGAATGATCGAGCGATTCTCGATTCTGCTCGAGAGTACTGTATCGTATGTACGTACGTACGTAGATACAGAAAGTATCAGTATCCTATCACAACAGCTTTTTTCTCTGCTCGTTTGCACCCCTTCATGGCAAACATCCGCTCATAATTTTGACTCCAAAGCATCGATCATGAACAATCAATCAAATCAAAAGGTAAGATCGACATCGTATCATATGGGATTGTCCTATTCGTCGCTTTCACCTCACCATCTTTGCATATGCTTTTGTCTTGAATGCTGCTGCGAATCTTATTTCATTTACAGACGACATCTCCAGGCGATTTCAAGGACTTGAAAGCTCTCTACGCACAGTCATTTGCGTTAGTAACACCGGCCAACAAAGATGCGGACGAAAACAATCCCCATGTCCCTATCAAGAAGGAGGAGGACGCATGTAGCGCTAACGACACAGCGAAACCCGATCATTCGGTGATCAAATCGAGTATTGCTAAAATCGAGCAGAACTCTTCACCTGTCTCTCAGATCACGCATATGGACGCTCAAGCCTACCCTTTCGATAACATCGACCCTCTTCCTTACGATCAAAACGAACAGATCGCACTACACGGCAGTCTTGGCAATCACTTCCTTGACATGATGAACTCTCCAGTTGAACCTCCGAGCATTGGCAATGAGGTTCATGATTGTTTGATGTTCCATGCAAATGATCTTGAAGCAGACATTGCGCAGATGCCTAATCTACCTGAAGTCGAAGTCATGGGTGCAGCTCATCATCCTCTCCCATTTTACCCTCCGCCTAATCGGCCAATATATCAGGGTCATCTTCCCTATCCACAATATGTGTATTGCAACTATGGATACGCTCATCCTGACGACCATTCCGCAGACTCCACACCAATTCTCCACCCGAAGGCACCTACCAACCAATCTTCTGCCACATACGATCGCCGTCGTCGCATTAGCAAGCCTCAAATCACTCCAGGAGACGATCAAGAGTTCATTCCGAAGGCCACTGAAAACGATGTTATATGTGGCCGCGGAGGAGCGATCAATAATCACCCAGGCAACAGGCGTTTTCGTAGCTACATCAACGAGCTCAAGTACCAATACTTGCATGAGCCGAAGCAGACCAAGCCAGAGGTGGCAATGCGTGTGCTGGCCCTAATAAAGCAATCAGACCCTCCCGGAAGATTCTTGATGAAGTTCCCCCAAGGTTATCTCGAGTGCAGCATGGATCGTGCAAAGGAAAAAGGTAAGTTGGATATGGAAGGACACGTTGCTATTTTACTCAAAAGTCTTGCATCTAACAATCTAACAATCGTTCCTTCACTCTTGCGGTTATACAGCAAGCCAAGCATTGCGAGAGGGCGCCGCGAAGCTTCGTAAGGAAGGGTACGGAGACAAGAAGAAAGAAACGGGTCCTCTCGTAGTCAAACCCATCTTGCTCCTGAATGAGAGTGCAAGTGGGGCTAGGAGGTTGGGCTACGAAGATGACGAAAAGTACTGTGACCAATTTGAACCTCCCCGTCCCAGGAAGAAGTCGAGGCGATCTGTCTAGGGCAGCGCATGATGTGTATTATTTGTGTGTATGCAGGATGTTTGTGTTCGTACAGATGTTTGATGTTTGTGTAGAAAAATTAATCTAGCCTGAAGCTAGGCGAAATGATCCATTACACCTTCTACTACCTCAATTACTCTCCTTTCTCTCTGAGACACTTCATTGCATTGCATCTTATCTTCTTACAAAAGTGCATATGAATAAGTTGGAAGTAGATCGAAGATAGCCTACTAAAATGAATCAAGAGTTTCAGATGCACCCCAGCAATATGTTGAAGAGAGAGCCAATGCACCCACGACCAACCGTCATCGCTAGACACTCGCAGAGGCGAGCTGTTCTCTTCCAAGAAGCCAAAAGAAAAAAAATCAAACGTGCAGAGCAGAAGGCCACCGCGTTACCAAACCCCTCCCGCCAAGAATTTGGACTTCTCTTTTCTCGTTTACATTTATTTTTAAGAAGACTGACTTCAACAACATATTATCATGTCGCTACTCTTGTACCATATCTTGTTGTGGCTTCTTGTATGCCTTGTCGGGATGTTCTGTCTCCCAATTATCAAGCACGACAACCCTTCTAATGTCCCGTTCCTTCTTGCGTTCGCTTTCCTTATTTGTGTAGTTATTACGTGGTCCGCGACAAGCATCTTCATCAACTTTTGCACCCCACGATACTACTCTAGGATCCGTCTTCTGCTGATGCATCCTCGCCATAGACACACAGCGCACTCTCATATCCTTTGCGTAGCGATGCTGCTCTCGGATCTTGCTTGTCACTTGGTGCAGCCGCTCAACCCAATCTTCGCGTTTGTGCCACAAGCCACCATCCAACAGCATTTGCTCAAAAACATGCTTCCACATCAAATGCTTCCACATCAAATGCACCTTGGGTGTCACGTTCAACCCTAGCTCAACATGAGCATGGACATCAGCAGTTTCGAAACGTAGGTACATGGTAATATCCTCCGACGTTGGATTTTCTTTGCTTGCATAAGAGAATGCACCATCCCACAGCACACAGAGAGTTTCATACTTTTTGCATACTTGATCTATCACACTGTCTTCGTACTTGCATCCTTTTTGCTTTCAAAATGTTTGCAAACAGCATGAATATATCACTGGAATCGTTCATTAACTTTCGCACATCCTTTCCATGAAGCGTGCCTCCATGATACGCCCGTATCTCAATTCTGAACCTCTTCAGAACTGTAACCATTTCACTCTCAATTCCTTCACCGGATCTCTTTCGCTCATTCTTGAAATCTTTGATTTTACCCTTGGTCTTTTTGAGGTAGTTCTTGGAAGTGTTGATCCCGGCAATCATATTATCGAGTATCTTCTTCAAGGGTGCAATCTCTTTTTTGCAAGTTTCAATTGTTTCTTTATGGTTCTGAATGCTCTTTTGAACTTTCTGTTGCAAGTCATCCGTGGCTTGCGGATTTTCAGTTGCAGCAGGAGTGGCGGCGGCGCTATCTCCTACGTGCAGCTCATCAGCGGTTGCAGTAGCCGTGTCCGTGACGGTGACTGTAGCGGTAGAGGTGGCGGTGACCGCAGCAGTATTAGTGGCGGCCGAA
>JALLBH010001025.1:0-14717 GCA_036940005.1 Skeletonema menzelii
GGTTTTTTGGCCGAAACACCGATTTCCCCCTTTCTCGTGGACCGAAATCGCTTATCTCAGCAAACTGAATGAATATTTATTGAGTAACAACCATGGCGTCCAACGACGACGACTACGGCCTCAAGGCATACCAGGACATCCAAGCACAGCTGGGTCTATGGGGAGAACCATCACCATCACCCCGGCGTAAATCGCCATCGGCTTCACGCTACAATGATTCGGTGAACACGCCCGCAGCTTTTGGTGCATCTGATGGACAGGAAGCTGATAACTTTATGGACGACGATGAGGATGCCATCGGTAGGTCTCCCAACTTGCGTTCCCCAGAAGAAGAAGTGGTGAATAATCATCAGGAAGGGCCAGTGGGTGTTCAGACACCTTTGCCTGCGGAACATGACGATGAAGCGATGGAGCATGAAAATTACTACGATGGTGATGATGATGGAGACAGGAACACGGCACATGTAATCATTGGCGATGATTCGGATTCGTATGGTCCGTATCACAATGCTCTGCTTACATTTCTTCAGAGCAGAGAGCGACTTTCCAAAGCATATTCTGCGGTGCAAGTTGAGGACGGTGATGACGATGATGTGATGCAAGAAGATAACGAGGAACTGGCCGAGGCGAATGCCGCAGGGGAAGAGGCAGAAATGAAATTTCTTTCATCTCTAGCCGAGATTTGTCTACTTCGAGGTAGTCAAGATGGTAGAAATGGAGGCAGATCTGCTACTGCTTCTGCTGCTGGATTGTGTGAGGCATCCAAAAATGAGGGTAACTTTTGGGATCTCATGACAGCACTACGCGAGGGCGGAACGGACTCCCTATTTTATTGTGTCAATGGGGAAAGTCCTCCTGACTTGTTACTGAATAACGATCCTGCGACTATGGTAGCTACTTCACCTGCCGAGGTGTTGGAGGCATGTTTGGGGGAAGATGAGAATGGGAATACAAGTCTCCCGCTGCAGCGATTGAACGCCGCGTTGAGTTGGATTGAAGCATGTCTTGGGCGTAATTTTGATGAGAAGATTGCAAATGAATACAAAAACAGTAGTGATCCCATTTTACCACCTCCAGGTAGACGGACGATGTGGCCTGCAACTGTGGAGTCAATGAAACGTAAAGGAGGAAAAATTCACCTTGATGCTCCCCTTCAACATATGTTTGGGGATCGGTCAACTTCGCCAGCAAGTGTGTCATCTTTTCTTGAATCAGAGGATGAAGCCAATGAAGCGCGTTTACTTCGCGCTTGTTTCATGCTGTTTCAGGCCGGGCGTGTCGAGGAGGCTCTTAAGTTGGTCTCGGACTGTGGACAGCCTTGGAGAGCAGCATCTTGGATTGGAGGGGAGCCCCTTTCTTCAGATGGAAGTGGCAATCCCACTAGAGCATTCTGGAAGAAACAATGTCGTCAAATATCAAAACAAATGGCTCGTGTTACACAAGTTGGAAATTCGCCACAAGAGAGTACAAGGAGCCTTCACTCTTCAATTGCGTATGAAGCTGCCATTTTATGCTTACTTTCTGATGACGTAAACAATGCCTTGAAAAATCCAGTCTTCCAAACTTGGGAATCCGGCGTTCACGCAGTTCTACATGCAGAGCGTGGTATCATTGTAGATGAAGTGTTGATGGCGCACAATAATGCTAGAATTGAGGCGGCAGAGGAAAGTCAGACACATTTTCCTTACGCAGGAACTGAGTTCGACGCATTGGACGCCACTGAAACTGCACCTGAAGGATGCGACGGTGATCTCGGTGCCGCTCTCGAGCAGTTGGACTCATCTCTATTGGACGAAGTCCGTGAAGGCAGTGGGGATCCATTTAGAAATGGAATGTCATCCTTCCTCGTCGGTCAAAATGCAGTTAAGGAGTACATCGAAGAATGTGCTGCATTGTCAATTGCTGCGCAAAACGAGGACGAAGCGTGCTTCCTTCGTTTCATTGTACATTTGGTCATCTATATTGATTCGGTGCTACCCGATTTTTCATCTCAACTTTCTCTTCCTCAAGATGTGAGTGCGGGTGGTGATTCTAATGATGACTCATTGTGCGAGTTGCTTCTCCTGAAGTACATATCTTATTTGTCAACACGACGAGACCTATGGCCTCACGTGGCGCTTTACTGCTCCCTTCTATCGGTTGACAACATCCTCGAAACTTACTCAAGTTTCCTGATCAACGTTCACAGCGACCAAGAGCGCAAGATGGCACTTCAGCAAGCACGTGACTTGTTCCCCGAGGGGTTGGATTGTTGCATCCTTCGAAATGTAGTGCGTGAAATGATTATAAGTGATATCCCATGGCAACACGCACCGGGAGAAGAAGGCACTCCTGCTGGCGTGAATTCAGCGGATGCACGAAAGATGAGATCTATTCATTGGCTGTGTTACTATCCGGAACACTGGCCCGACGCTCTTGTATGTTCCAACCAGCTCCTGCGAATTTTTCTATTAACCGAAGGCGTTGGTACAGAACCTTCTGACTCGAACCTTTTGGCTTGTAAAATCTTCTGTGATAAGATGCTGCCGGATGATCTTGCCGATGTGGCAGTGATGCAATGCGAACAAAATGATGGACACGTGCCCAGTTCTATTTCTTTTCCTATGGCTCAAAACTTGAGGAAGGAGTACATTTCGATTGAGAGGTTTCTCAACGCTCACACAATGTACGCGCAGTTTTTGGATGTCCTAGCAAACACGTCTCCAACGCATAGCTCCAAAAGTAAGATGGCCGGGGGCACACAAAATGAGTTCGAGAAGGGAATCGCGGACAAGATGGAGAGGAATGCTTTTCGACAGAAGAAAACTGGCGTATGCAAAATTATTACAAAAGCAGCAAGTCGTGCCTCAGATGCGTTGATGGAAGTTATATCATTTTCAGGTGGATGGCTTATCGATGAGAACGTGTTTTTGAATGAAGAAGACACGGAAGAGGCTCAGTCTCGCTCTCATGAGATGAGTGCTATTCGTAGCTTGTTTTTGCCCAAAATGGTCTTTATGCTGTACGAAGTCTTGGATAAGACTGCATCGTGGCTAGAACAAGTTGTCTATGATACTTTGATTCAGTTTGGAAGTGGTAGCGAGGATATCCTCCTCTCTTTGTTCAGCACATTTGATGAGAGTGATAGGTCGAATAACGATGAAGTGACAGTGGATGTACTCACTACGTCTCTCGCCGCACCTGGATACTGGCATTCCAAAGCTCTTTCAGTGGCAAGCGTGATTGGTAATGATGCAAACAATCAAGATTTGGGAAGTGATATGGAACTTTTTCAGACCTCAATTGCTGAGTCACACATGAAGTTGGGCCGATGCTCTAAGTTTGACAGTCTTTTTGATTGTTAGACAGGTTGAGTATGTAGCGTAAGTCAACTCTAATTAAACATGGTATACATTTTTCATGTTTAATTTCATGTATGTGAGTTATTTCGTGCTGAACAATAGGAACATGACTTTTGTTTTTGCCAGTTCACCTTATCAGCCGCCACAGAGAGAATCGACATCAGCAACATATAGAGTATCGTCAGGGGAGAGTAACGCAGGTAACCGAACTAACAAGTGAGGCATCTGTGTGGATGTTGTATGAAACCTAAGACGAGAGCTTATTTTTTGAAAAGAGAAGGCGCAAAAATTCTCTTTTTCATCACCTTTTGCTAGAAAGCTCTTCAATCTTAGGACTTCCTCCTTATCTTTTCATTGAGGAGCATCCAGGAATGAAATTCCTTTCTCGTCAGAAATCATCAAAGCAAATGAAGGGTGCCTCCCCTAAACGAGACACGTTAGTCATGTGCGATGGTTTGGGAGAACCAAGCTCAAAGCCTCTCGATGAAATCAAGGTGAGTTCTCCAAAATGATTATTCATTCTCGTCAATCAATTCTCCCACAGCATTCTCATTCTATCTAACGATCCTCTTCTTCTCTCTTCTTAGTCATTGGAAGAAGCCAAAGAGGAAATTCGTAAACTGCGTCAGATAGCCAAGGAAGCTTCGAGAGAGAATGCGGAACTTCATCATCGCATTAGCACAATTTCATCAAGCACGACTAAGTCCTCCCTCACAAAGTCCTCCCTCACAAAGTCCTCCTCCTTTACCCGCCAGGCTCGAGCTGCAGTTTTAGATCGTGCTGGGAGTGACAAGGACTATGTCAAGACGAGCATTCCAAAGTCAGACCAAGTGAGGAACCTAATTTATCATTCTATCAAACGAAACATGCTCTTCAGAACTTGTTCAGAGGAAGCACTTCAAGATCTCATCGATGCATTCGACTCCAAGATCTTCACGGCGGACTCTGTCGTGATTAAGCAGGGCGATGAGGGGGACTTGTTTTACGTTGTCGAGGAAGGAAAGCTCGACGTCATGGTTAGTCCCAACACTACTGAATCAGGCGACGATTGCAGCAGTGCAAGAGAAGTACAGGTGGGCGTTCCTTATGTGTCTGGATCATCCTTTGGAGAGTTGGCCCTCATGTACGGTTCACCACGAGCGGCAACCATTCGTGCAAAATCGGACTGCGTCTTGTGGTTCCTTGACAGGAGAGATTTCAAGGGCATCACTGGATCGCACAAACAGAGGCGAGAAGAAATCATTCTCGATACGTTACGCAAGGTCAAGTTAGGAGACAACGTCCTCGGTGATGTATTGAGACCATCCGATCTCTATGCAATGGCCCTTGCCACACAATCCGATTCCTTTGCAAAGGACGACGTGATCATTCGTCAGGGCGAAAAAGGCGATTCATTCTACATTATTGAGAGTGGCACAATTGACGTATTTATTACCGAGCAGGGCAAAGAGCCTGTTGCACGCCTGACTAGTGGGCATTTCTTTGGAGAGAAGGCTCTAATATCCGAAGATGTTCGCCAGGCAACATGCATTGCTTCCACTGATGCAAAATGCCTCACATTGACACGAGAAGACTTTGTAAGAATGCTCGGAAACTTACAAGACTTGCTCAACAATGGCGAGCAGCGTCCCTCTTCATCGTCGGCTGCTACCCGGGAGGAGAAGGATGATTCGACAAGTAGTGAGGATACCGAGCACTCCTCTGACACCAGGTTTGAATTGAGTGATCTTGAGATTAAACGTACGCTTGGCATTGGTGCCTTTGGTCGAGTCAAACTTGTAAAAGTCAAATCAGAGAAAGTTTCCAAGGGCGAGAACCCTACTCAAACATATGCCCTCAAATGCCTCTCGAAGCGAGCCATTGTAGACAGTGGACTACAAGACCACGTGATCAATGAGAAGGTCATCATGAGTGAATTGAACCATCCATTCATCTTGACCTTTCATTGTGCAATGCAGGACGAGCACAACATTTACTTCTTGTTGGAAGTATTGCTGGGTGGAGAATTATTCCGAACGCTACGTCAGGAGGGACAGTTCTCTGAGAGCTGGAGTCGATTCTACGCTGCATCCGTCATGCTTGCATTCTGCCATATCCATTCTCGCAAGATTGCCTACCGTGATCTCAAGCCAGAGAACCTCGTCATGGACGAACAAGGATACTTGAAGATTGTCGACTTTGGCCTTGCCAAGAAGCTTGAGGGCGGAAAGACGTGGACTCTTTGCGGTACACCTGATTATCTCGCGCCGGAGGTAATATTGAACGAAGGACACGATTGGGCCGTGGATTACTGGGCCCTTGGCGTCTTGATTTACGAAATGGCAGCTGGAACTCCTCCATTCTATGCAGAGGATCCAATGGAAGTCTACGAAAAGATATTGTCGGGACACGTCTCAATCCCTTCTCACTTTTCAAGGGGGCTCGGAGAAATAGTGAAGAAGCTCTTGAAGGTTTACCAATCGAAGCGTCTAGGAAGAACTAAAGGCGGAGCTTCAAGCGTGATGAAGCAGAAGTGGTTTTCAGGCTTTGATTGGGTATCACTCCTAAATAGAGAGCTAGAACCCCCGTTTGTACCAGAGGTGAAGGATCCACTAGACTCGAGCAATTTCGACTCTTATGATGAGGAGGAGGACGATAACGGTGGACTTTCACGAAAGCCTTGCAATTGGAATCCAGAGCAATTCAATTAACTATCTATAAATAGGAACAATTAATCCCCTTTCATCAAATGTATTGGGGCACATCTTTTTGTTTCATGTATTGTATTCTTTTCAAATGCATTGCGCCGACGTGTTAAATTGTTGTGTCACATTTAGTTCCCACAGTCTACGAAACAATATCACCATTTGCCATTCAACTTGCATGTATAACTCTCCCCCAAACCCCTAAAAATATTGTAGACAAATAATTGTTGTAACGCATGGTGTGGATCGACATCAAGTGACCAACGCCTACGCCTCCTGCAATAATGTAATACTATCCCCTTTGAGCAAAATTCTCCCCACTTCTGTCTTTTTCCCAGTCTTGAGATCTATTTCAGTTGCCCCGTCTAATACAAAATTCATGTACTCATCAAATCCAATAATTTGTCCCTCAATTGCCATACGTGTGTCTTCGTACAACCAAATCTTTACTCGATTCTTTTTCTGCAAGTGTCCAAAGATGACATTGATGGGCCTGTAGTAGGGGTGACATACATTTATTAGTACGATGCAGGAGGAATAAAATGGTACACTTTCGACAAACCCTCACAAAGACATCAAAATGATTTTACTCACAATGTCATCACCTTTTTTACTTTACGCGGCGGCATCTTGAATGATTGATGTGATTATTAATGTGGAAAAACTCTAGAGAAGCGGAAATGAAGGCAAGATAGCTGATATCAAGAACAAGAACGAAGCGTATTGCAGCAAGGAGAGACAGAGAAGATTAGCGTAGGATTATAAAGGAGCGAGCGATGCAACTGGTTGGATGGATACAATACGTTGTGAATTGCGCGTTCACGCGGCGGCGGGACAAGCTCCTTCAGGCGGCATGGCCCAAAGTAAGTCACGAATATACGGGACTGAGGCCCCTCAGATTTCCGGTATAACTCTAACTTCGAAGAAGCTTGGATAGAGTGATAGAGTGATAGGCGGAGCTTGCTATTATTTCAGAGGGTGTGACACCCTATGCTGTCATTTTGAATTTGTCCACCTTGCTAAACATCAGCTTTCATTGATCTCTTCACTCAAACTCGTAAGTACGATCATAAAATCTTACTATGAGCAGCAACGGCGGAGGCATCCTTCGCTCGACTAAGCAACAGAACAACCCCGTCGTCAGTGGCAGGGGAGTGACATTTTCTGCCAGAGATGATAATGACGACGACGAAGACATGCCGCCATCTCGTAGGCTCGCACCTTCTCGCAACACCGCGGGTGATGAATACGACAGTGATGAAGTCGAAGATGCCATCATGGCCTCTGGTGATGGTCTATCCATGAGAAGAAGTGGAGATAATGAAGCTGAAAACATAAAAAATGATGGCACAGTTCTCAGCGCATTAGAAATTGAAGAGGCCAAACGAAAAAGAGGGAGAGTCCGACGCAATGAAGATTTTTTAGGTGCAGGCACTGGAGATGGCATAACTGATGACGACGATCACACAGACAATAACCACCCTTCATTATCACTGATTACAGATCATTCAGCCAACCCAGACACATACGAATCCAACGCGGGGGGTAACGCATCTTGTCCAGTAGAACCATTCAATATGAATGCAGAGCAAGAGGGTGGAATGGGGTATTTCGATGGTGACACATATGTATTTCGTCAGAATAATAAACCGGTGGACGGAGAAGAAGATGCATGGCTCGATGGGTTCAAGGCCGATGATGACGATGAAAATGAGGAAGAAGCACGGGGTGGCGGCGGATTAGACTCTACTGCAGTATGGAATCCCAATAGTGATACAAAGAAGACGAGTACAAATACAAAGCAAAAGGACAAGTTCAAATATATAGACGAATATGCTACCCCAGAAGATATTGGACGAAGGCTGGCAACGTTACTGCAAAGTGATGACGAAACCGTAATGATGGCATTGACAAGACATGGGTCATACATACGCGAGATGCAATCCAAAGCACAAAAGCTAAAGAAGAGCAAATCATTGCGAAAACGTAAATCAAAGAGTAAAGACACAACCGACAATAACTCTACCGACGTAAGTGGAGATGAAATGAAAAGTGTGACTTCTTTACAGATTGATGAAACGCGCAGAGTTGTAGAGGAATTGACTGAATTAGCAGATGCACTCTTGTTCGGAGGGGAAGTAGACGCGTATGATTTGACCAAAGCTGATTGGATTCATCGATTCAAGTTGGAGTCATACTTTCCATCATCAACTAGAAAGAGACCAACAGATGATACGAACAGTAGTCCAGAGGCGAAGAAACAACGACGTGGGTATTTCGATGACACTACAAGTAATAGTGCTGCTGTGAACGGAGAAAGCACAAGCCAACTTGAGGCTGATCAACCACATCAAAACGATCAAGTAATGTGGGAATACAGAGGCAACGAAGACGGGGCAATTCATGGACCATACACAAGCAAACAAATGATGGAATGGACTTCTTGTGGTTACTTTGTAGGGGATAGCGCAGTAGACATTCGTCGATTGGGAAGTCTATCTTCCGAAGTTGGCAAAGTTAAGGCAGCGGAAGAAAGCGCTCCTACTAAAACAGATGTGGATGATTTGATGGCAGATCTTGAATCGGACGGAGAGGACAATGATACTGACGGAGACAAGAAAAGTGGGAACGTTGACGCAGAATCTTCTTGGATGAGATCCGATAGAGTTGACTTTAGTTTATATCTGTAATATATATATGCATGCTTTTCATTACATCACTAATTACAGCACTACCATCATCTATGGATAAATACAAATAATCACCTCTTGAGCGTATCAAACAGTGTCGCGATTATTATTGCATTTGTAAGTTCCCTCTCTTCCTCTTTTCCCCTCGAGATCTTCATAGCTTCAATTCAAAAACAAAATCAGCTGTTCAAAATCAGCAATGATGATAGGAGTAATAGTGAAGGGTTCCGACCACTGGATTACGAGCCGCTTAGACTACACACTACTAACCATGAATTTTCATGTTCACAACAGAATACGGAGAAAGATTCTTCTTTCGTTTTTGGTAGCAACGTCGGTTTGTCACGCCTTTCTGTCCATACAAAGAACAAGTTCTCGAAGACTCTTGTCTTGTCACCTGCGTAGACAAGGTAGAAATAGCATCGGTGCAAACAATGTCTTTGGCTCTCCATTCATAACATCAACGATTTCAACTCATAGATATGCGGGATCAGATAGCCTTGATGACGAAACAAATGACATACATGCCAACGCAACCATTGCAGCATTAAATGCAACGTCTGATAAATTGGCTCCAAGCGGATGGGCAAACATTGGGCGCTTCCTCCTCCCATCTTGGCATTCATCGTCAGATTCTGATGCTTCAGATAATCTGCAGCTGGATGCTGCAGCATATAATGCTAGCGCTAAAGACGGAGCTAGCTTGGTAGACGAACCAATACACATATCAAATGAAGAAGAGAGCATGACTGATGTAATCGATGTTGAATGTCGGGTAGACGAAGGAGAAGACTGTGGACCGCAATCTGATGCTAACCTTAGCATCAGCACTGTGCAAGACAATCTTCAATCAGAGCCAGTGATTAGACGAGCTCTATCGGGCATGCTGAAAGCTCTATTTCGTGGGGGCAAGACGCTCCTTTTGCCAAAAACGAATTCTACCAGTGACGAAACAACCACAGAGATAGATGATGCAGCTGCATCCAATGCAACCACATCTGAGAGCGTGGAAGAATCAACTTCAGACACACAAGATGCTACTAATCTTACAACCGAACCATCAAACAGCTCTAGTACAAAGCAAAACCGTCGATCTCGGCGGAATTCCATTGAGAATGAATGGCTTACATCATTAGAGTCCAAAGACATTGACACAACAACCCGTTCAAAGCAAAAAAAGTGGGCAAGACGACAAAGGCGATTGATAATGATGGCAAAAACGGTCAAAAACGCCTTGGTGTTGTTTGTCATTACATTCTTCTTAGGTAATGTCATGAATCAATTTGTTGATCTGGATGAGGATGGATCGTTTGAGGTCAGATTCGGTAAAGTGTTATCCTCTTCTCCACCGTCGTCGTCAGCACCAGTGCAAACACCAGTGCCGCCATCGCCATCTCCTCCTCAAGTGAAGAGGAGTCCACTGACAAAGCCATTATTTCAAACTGTGACAACACCAAAACAGAATTACTTTGCTGACATGAATACTCGTAGTCAAGGAATGACACTGGTTGCACGAGCAGTTAGACAAGTTGGCCCTGCTGTTGTGCGAGTTGAAACTGAGACAGACTTGGATGCCCAAGAATCGACAGAGGGGAATGGCAGGGAATCAGAGAAGGGTGACGGCTACAATGGAGAGGGTGAAGACCGTGGAGACGTCTTTGACGGTATACCTGAAGCGCCGCCTCCGTCAGAGAGCAACGCTGGCCCTAGAAATATTGACTTTGGACAAGGTTCGGGAATGATTGTGAATAAAGAAGGTTACATTCTTACCAATGCGCACGTTGTTGATGGGAGCAATCGAATTTACATTACCCTGACAGACGGCCGCAGATTTAGGGCTGAGCTGCAAGGATCAGATGATATCGTCGACATTGCTGTGCTCAAAATTGTTCCCGACAGCGATCAGACAAGTGATATTGTTAGTAATCTTCCCGTAGCCCAATTAGGAGATAGTGATCAGTTGCAAGTTGGACAGTTCGTAACTGCAATTGGTTGCCCTGGAGGACTAGATAACACGTGCACAATCGGTATCATTTCTGGCTTGAAGCGATGTCCGAATACAGTTGGAATCCCCGATAAGATGGGTGTATTAGACTACATACAAACGGACGCAGCTATCAATCAAGGGAACAGTGGTGGTCCTTTAGTTGACGTTGAGAGTGGAAATATTGTAGGAATCAACACCTGCATCAGAGCCAACATGGAAGGCACGAGTTTTGCAATCCCAACTAACAAAATTTTGGCTATTGTTGATGACCTAGCCGTTGGAATCACACCTACACACGGATATATTGGTGTGGACATGGTAAGCATTGTCATATTTGTCTCTCACTTGGTGTTGTCACTTGTTCAATTTGACTAATCTGCTTTCTTCCTCAATAGACAACAATGACTCCCGCGCTAGCGAAATATATAAATAAAGTATCACCAGCAGCGGCGGTACCTGAAAGAGACGGCGTTATGATTGAAAAGGTCTTCAAAAACTCGCCTGCGAAAGAAGGTGGCCTGAAGAAATTTGACTTTGTTCTTGAAATAGACGCAAAGCGCGTCTTCAACGCCGATGCTGCTCACGTCATTCTTGATAGAGCGACAATAGGGCAGGAACTCAGCATCAAAGTCCTACGCGACGGCACTGAAATCACTTTGCAAGTTAAACCAGAGGATCTCTCTCCTCGTCTCAAACAACTTCGACAAGAGCGCCTAAAAAGGAAAGGTAAAAACTAGCAACAGNGAGGATCTCTCTCCTCGTCTCAAACAACTTCGACAAGAGCGCCTAAAAAGGAAAGGTAAAAACTAGCAACCTATATGAAGAAGGAGCTATTGATTATGAGTATTTTTAACCAATAATAAAATGTAGAGTACGCATGATTTCATACAATGAAATACATTTATTCAGCAATGCACTTGGGCAAGTACCAGATTTTGACTCATCGATTCGTGATAAAACTTCGGAAACAATTTTTGCCGCCCTGTTTTCAGATAAGAGCCTGCTGTAGCATTCATCTTTAAACACATCTAACCGCAAATCCTCCTCTCGTTGCGAGTATCGGATAATGGAGTTGCGCATCAACGGTACCAATGACATTAGCTCGTTCGAACTGTTGACGGAGGATCCAATTGCAAAGCCAAGCTCACATAAACCAGTATCTTTGTGTGAATTGAGAACTAAAGCGATGGGTTCAACACTTGCATTGTCAAGCGAATCATGTACATACTGCTCAATATTCTTTGAGCTTGTAAGAAGCACAGAACTAGAACAGCAATGCACCTTTTCGCTAGCGTTGGAATGACTATAACAAATAGTATCCTCCAACATTTTGGTAAGAAGACCCCTCCTACCACCAGCCCCTTGCATCAGCTGCTGGACTTCATTTTCAGCAGCATTCCTCACATCCTCACTCACATCTTTTACCCTGATAATATTGGCAACTTTCAGAAAAGGCATGAACACATCACCAGCTAATGAGACGGAAGACTTTTTGCCCAGCTTGAATGGTACAACAGCACCTTGCATATGCGCACGCTTGGCCCGCCCTGTGAACTTCAACATACCCAGCTTCGCATCCAACGTAACCGATTCTTCCCATGCATTGTTGCCTGCACTTTCGTTATCGATAAGCATCTTAGACATGGATGCGTAGACAGGGAATGGGGAAAAATCATACATCGAAACATGCATTGATGAGTCATTTTGGCAGTTGAGAGATGCTGACGAGCCACCGTAAAGAACCTTCACTAGTCCATCTCTTGTTCTACGGTAGCAGAGCGGAGTCATGTCTTTGATCGAGTCTGGACGCATTATTGATGATGATGATATAGTATGGATAGAATGGTGCCAATAGGACGAGGCAAGCAACTTTTCGATTTTCATTCCCATGTCGAAGCCTTGTGCCTTAGACGCATTTATTGTGCACTGAATTGGAGGTGGCGCAGTACTCGATGAAAGAGAGACGATGCGAATGGCGTCACGAACTTCTTTTGTCGCCTGATTTGAATAAAACTCCAATGAATCAACCGAGGAATGAATGCCAACTTTTTCCATTGCCGCTTTCAACGTTTGAATGACTGTGTCATACTTCGATACTGCATTTGTTTCTTGGGCTGTTCGATTTGTACGCATTCTAGGCTGCAAGGTTCCATTTTGTCTCAGCATTGCTAATATAGAATGTTTTGATCGAGTCTCACGTTTCATCTTTAGGTCGGATGCTATCCGCATGAGGCTGACTTTGCCACTTGAAGAAGACCAAACAAACTCCAATGCCCTTGTACCAATAGATGCATTTCCATGGGAGATGGGTACACGGAAGACGTTCAGAAGCTGAAGATTTCCTTTCTTCCTTTCATTGGATTCTTCGCACTTAAAAGACAACTGATAAAGATGAGTCTTCCCCATATCATTTGTTGCGATCAGTGACAAGTCATTGCAATTCAAGTCATGTTTGTGGTTCCCAACGCAGGCAAGTGAGCACAACCGTCCATGGAAAGGCAGACGTTTTACATCGACTTTGACTGCACCATTTTTGTCAGACTCAATAATTGCAAGCGTCCCTAATACTCCGACGCAAATGAGTTTTGGCTCGGTGAATTCATCTCGCAGAATCTGTAGAGAAAGAAAAGGTTCATGGTTATTCAGTTGTAGCATTCTTGAAGCGTGACCAGGTTGTCCGTTGATTACTGTAGCAGCATACAGCGAGCCATTCTGAAACCCCATCAGAACTATTCCTTTGTCAACAATACCAATATTGTTTTCTAAATGATCTTGACCTTCTTCATGACGCATCATTGACACGAGTGTCTCCCACAACTGGTTGCCACACGAAGATCTTGAAGCAAACGTTATGCATGTCATTGGACTGTGAACATGTTCAAGTCCTGATATTTTAGACCAAGATGCTTCCTTCAGATTTGATGCATAATCTGGATCATCCTCATCATAAAAAGACAGAGAAATAACGACTGGTGGAGTTTGCGATGGAAGCAAATGAGACTCTTTGAGGCTCGATGCAACAGCATAAACAGCTTTTCCTTCGTCTGGTTTGGATGGAGTCGCTGCTTTCCTCTTTCGCCCCATTTGTTGAGGTGTAGAACACGATGATTCCTGTGAGCTTTTCCCTGAAAGTTGAGACTTGCCATCAGTGGCTGGAGTTGATTCTATTCTTGCTGTCAAAGTATTCATGGAGGTGAATAGATGTCCACCTGTGTCACTTTGCATAGATATTGGTACCTTCGACCTTCGTCCCCTCTTTGGCGAATTTTGGTCACTACCGTCACGCTCATTGTTGACACAAAGCTCCATGTCAAAGAAATAGTTGTTGTTATCTGTTCCAGTTGACTCTTCAATTTCAAAATGATTAGCATAAAGCTTCCCTTCCATATCAAGAGCCAATATCGCTGCACTGGTTTTGCTTTGAACACTTGCAATACACACAGTTGCAAACGATGGGCTGTTGCTACCATCATCTTCTTTTGAAGAGTACTTCATTCCAACCACTCTGCTCATTTCATCTCTCGCGTCATTTTCTCCATGTCCTTCGAAAATAGTTGCCAAGTGTATCCGCCCGTTTGATCCTCCATTGCATGTGGCAACCAATGTTGTTGTGTTGTAGCCAGTCTCATTATTTCCACCAAAATTGGATGTTATACTGTGTGTGGCAACCGATGTGCTGCTCTGCGATGTTGCATTATTTCGAAATGAATTTTGCCTTCTCTTGTTCAGATCGACTGATAACAAAGAAGTAGTTAAAGCCTTTGGACGATAAGGCGTTGGATTAATGGTAACCACAGATTGGACGCAATTGGCGGAGAGCGACGGCGAATACCCAGAACCCTCTCCATCATTATCAAATACACTCATCATTTATTTGAGCTGGCACGGAGATCTTTCAGGACACTCCATTCGGTTGCACACCAGCACCAGCGGCTGTAGCTCCAGAGATAATATCTAAGTAATCCAAGCTTCGTCTAAGCTTGAGCTTGATTTAAACTCTCAGCTTAGTCGAGCG
>JALLBH010001027.1:0-13178 GCA_036940005.1 Skeletonema menzelii
TACTCTGTAGAATAATGCTCATAATCTTCCTTTTAGCTCTGATTGCAGCTTCACAGGCAGTTGGCAGGACGCAGGACAGAAGAGGACAGAGATGAGATGAGGCACGCAGATTGAGATGACGTTTGGCAGTAAATAAGAAGAACAACAAGTAATAATACTCAGTTGAGACCAAAAACCCACGTGAACATCAATTTGATAAGTTTATCGAGATTATTCTTAAAAATTTTCCCCAGTACCGGTTGCGTTTATGCCAGCCTTTTACTTCAATAAGTTCCCAACCATCACGACTTGATACCGACACATCATCATCACCTCACACTTCACCCTCAATTCATCAACAACCATGAAGACTTCCGGACCGAGCTATCACTTTGTGCCGGAAGCTTTTATCCTACGTCGTCATTCAAAGCGCATACTTACATAGGTCACATAATTTTTCCAAACTGCATATCGTAACAACACTGCCGTCCATAAGCTCCTGTTCCTATCCTAATCTATCAAATTGAAACATCATGTCAACCACAGTAGCTTCCGGCGAGGTGAGTTGTATACTTGTTCTATATATTGGTTATCTATTTTCACTTATCGATTCATCAAACTAACCGTTCTACTCGAAAACACGCAGGCCGAGATCAAAAAGTATCAGACCTACTCACTCAACGTCGACCCTAACCAAGATGACAAAGCCACAGAAATCAAATTGTGCAACTTCAAACGTCCTCATATGCGTGCATTCCACTGTTCTTGGATGGGCTTCTTCACTGCCTTCTTCATTTGGTTCGCCATCGCTCCTCTCCTTCCTGTGATCAGGAAACCAATTGAAGAGGGTGGAATTGATCTCACCAAACAACAAATTTGGACATCCAACATTTGTTCCGTGCTTGGAACGATCTTCATGCGTTTCATCAATGGACCTATGTGCGATAAGTTTGGTGCTCGTATTCTTATGGGAGTCCTCTTGTGTGGTGCTTCCATCCCATGTGCCTTGACGGGTCTTGTCAACAATGCCACCTCCCTTGCTATTCTCCGATTCTTCATTGGTTTGGGAGGGTCTACCTTCGTGTGCTGCCAATTCTGGACAAGTCGTATGTTCACCAAAGAAGTTGCTGGTACTGCCAACGCTCTTGTCGGTGGATGGGGTAACCTTGGTGGGGGTGTGACGCAGCTTGTCATGGGCACATTTCTCTTCCCTGCCTTCCAATCTGGAATGTCAGTAGAGATGGCCTGGCGAACTGTGTGCATCGTTCCTGCTGTAGTCGGATTCTTCCTCGGTATCCTCATTATCTTCATCTCTGATGATGCGCCCAAGGGTAACTACAAAGAAATGAAGAAGAACGGTACCATGCCTGAAATTTCTGCTGCGGCATCGTTCCGTTCTGGTTCTATGAACATCAATACTTGGCTTCTCTTCATCCAATATGGATGCTGTTTTGGAGTCGAACTCACCATGAACAATGCCGCTGCCATGTACTTCGTCCAACGATTCGATCAAAGCGTTGCAGGTGCTGCTGCGATTGCCTCCATCTTCGGCTGGATGAACCTCTTCGCCCGTGGTATTGGAGGCTACGTGTCCGATAAGGTTAACGCAAAGATGGGTATGAGAGGTCGTCTCATCTGGCAGGGAGGTCTACTTGTGATCGAGGGTGTTCTCATCTTCATCTTCGCAAACAGCAACTCTCTTGCCGGTGCCATTGTGCTCATGGTTATCTTTTCCACCGTCGTCCAGGCAGCAGAGGGTTCCACTTATGGAATCGTTCCCTACGTCAACCCCCCGGTAACTGGAAGTATTGCTGGTGTTGTCGGTGCTGGAGGTAATGTCGGTGCTGTTTGCTTCGGACTTGGATTCCGTCAAATGGACACTCTCAAAGCGTTCTATCTCATGGGAGGATGTGTCTTGGCATCAGGCATTCTTACTGCTTTCGTTAGCATCAAAGGTCACAGAGGACTTCTTTGGGGCCAGGATAGTGAGGAGGTCATTGCCGCCTACAAGAAAACTGGTGCTCCTGCTGCTGCCACCACTCTTCAGGTCCCTGAGCCTGATGCCGAAGTCGAGGAGGAAGTTGAGGGAGACAAGGCTTAAGCCTTTTCAAAATTGGCAGTACTGATCAATCATTGCATCATTCCCCAACCGAATTCGAATGGTCTTGCGGAGCATTTAAGAGAGTTCTTCACAGTCGCATTTTCCAGCTGTGCTTGGAGTGCAGCATTTTGTCCCGTGTGGCGTTTTTAAGCATCCTCTACAGATTACCTGATAAATACTCCCATCGCTGTCGGAGAAACTGAGCAAAAATAATTTTGAGTGCATTCACCAGCTTGAGAAGTTGATTTGGTTGTGCCGGCCCTCAGTTAATCATCTATGTAATTGATTACTAAATTGATTTTCCACCGCTACAAAGTTGTCAATTAGATCGAATAGGAGTATATAGTTATCGAGTTCTGTCGCCTTATGTCCTTTAGGAGCATTCTCCCCACTATTTACCCAACGTGTATACCAATGCGTCATTTTTCATTTTCGTCTTTCTTATCATCACTCACAACTCGCACTCTATCGTCACCATAGCACCACCGACCAACTCAATCCACTACACATTCCACTTCTTGGCATACGCCCCTCTCTTCATTGCCCAAGTGGCTAATTGTGAGTAGTGGATGTACATGATTGCACATCGAATCTATAGCAGCTGAAGAAAAAAATGATGCGTGTTGTTATCGTGACAGCATGGATTGTTGTTGGTGGTGGCATTTGCTTATTGGCTGATGCATTTGCACCGGCAAGCAAAATAACACGAAGAAGAACAAGCATAGACGACTCCATAACTCCGCAAGATTCTACGTCTATTCCATCAAATGCATATTCTGCGCTCGACCTGGCTCCATTCCTCAAACACTTGAAAAGTTATGCCTGCACAAAGAGAGGAGAGCAATCCATACTTGCATTGATACCGACAACGCCGTCTCTTCGAGAGGAAAGATGGAAATCATCATTATTATTTGGTTCAAATAGATCATCACGGCGAAAGCAACAATTTGCTGCAAGCAGCCGCAGCAATTCACAATCTACAAAAATTGACGACACGTTGCATAAGGCTTTTCCTATTGCTTCATCAGCAGCAGATGCTATTCAAGAATATAAACTCGTTGATGAGGCAATGGGTATTCTCAATTGTCAGAATGATTTTGAGAAGAAATGTATGCTTCCTCCAATGTTCAATTTAATTGATGGAGATACGGGGAGTGACGAGGACGAATGGATAAGTTTGTGTATTATGAACAGCCGATTAGATGCTTATCAAGAGATTGATTTAGAAACAATATTACAGGCAGAGTGTTTGGTGAAGTTACTGTTAGATACATACAATTGGACGTCGATAGATGGCGTAAAAAGCTCTTATCCTGGTCTTGTTAGCGTAGTGACAGAAATGAGCACGTGTGTTGAATATCTATCTATCCTATACAACACAATCGCTAGTTCTGTTGAGATCACTCGTCCGAAAGCTAGTCTCACTGATGGCAATGTGTATATGTTTCAACTTGCTAGCGGAGGTCGCTTTCCGGAGCTAGACTCACTGCGTGACAGAGAAGACAAACTGATGATAAAGATCAAGGGCAGCAAGAGTGCAGATAATGACAACAATAATCATCGCCAGTTGGCTATAATTCGGGAAGAGAGATCTATTTTAGAACAACAAACCACTAATGCCTTGATTGCTTCAATGATTGATGCTGCACCACATGTTCAACGAGCGCAGGATGCTCTAGCTCGTTTAGATGTGATCTTTGCACGTGCTTCATATGCATGTGAATGGGATGGAATAATCCCAAAGATATTGAATGAATCTTGCATCAATATAAAAGGGTTTGTTCATCCAGTTCTGGCATTGGAGAAGAGCGTTGTGCCTGTAGATCTGTTTCTTTCGGGCCAAGTTTTGATGATAAGCGGTCCCAACGCTGGTGGTAAGACCTTGTCTCTAAAGAGCTTCGGCCTAGCTGCTTGCTTTGTGAAGTTAGGCATCCCTGTTATCGGGAAACCTTCTTCTGACGTTAGAGTTGATTTCTTCGACGATATCTTTATACAAATTGGAGACAACCAAGACCTGATAAGTGGCGAATCAACGCTTATGGCACGACTAAATGCTTGTTCATCGCTTATTCATAAAATGAAAACAACTGATGTAGAAGTAGGTGGAAAATTAGTTCTCCTAGACGAACTGGGGGGAGGTACTGACCCGTTTGCTGGCGCAGCACTATCGACCGCAATACTAGAGAAGCTTTGCACCGATAATAGGTGTAAGATCGTTGCAACAACACACTCTCCACAGCTGAAGGCATTGTCGTTGGACGATGAACGCTTTCAATCAGCCTCCGTCTTGCTTGAGAAACAAGAGGGTGAGCAAAACAGTATACTTGATAGCGCAAAGATGAAGCCAACATTCAAGCTTCATTACGGATTTGCCAGTGAATCCTACCCACTTGGGGCAGCCTCTCGGTGTAATCCTTCCCTACCTGATGATGTGATTCGTCGAGCCGCGGAGCTCATGAGCAAGGGAGGCGATAGTGACCAAACTGTTGAGGCTCTACGTCGGCACATGATAGCACTTGAAGATGAACGCAGCAGTGCAAAGAAATTGAGAGAAGAGGCGCAATTGATGTTTAATGAGGTCGCTGCGTACAAGAGGGATATGGTTTGTAAACTGCAATCATCTGAGAGCACCCTGTCGCGTTTGGAAGCACGGCTGCAGAGTATATACGAAACACTCAAAAATGATGAATCAAGGGACATGTATGACGTTGTCGGTGATGGTTTGTCGTCATTGCGCTTGCTGAGAAAGGCTGTCAAAAGCGAAGAAGAGCTACTGAGTGAGAAAGGTCTCCGGCGTGTCACTGATAGGCACACCTTCTATGAAAACGAATCCGTCGTAATTATTGCGGAAGGGGAATTTCAATGGCAAAATGCAGTGGTGAGAATAGAAAATGGTAGCGAAGATAGCAGCAACGGTGAAGATACAATTACGGTTGTGCCCTCGCTTGATTTGGCCTTCGGCGTCGAGGACACGTCACAAGCATTGCTCTTGGTCAGGAGAAAGGATATTGCAGTATGGGACATACCAGACTGGGGGTTTCAAGATGAATATGCATACGGCTCAACAAGCTACTCTGCAGCAAAGAAATCAACCTCTAACGTTTTAGAGAAACTGAAACAAGTTGGTGTAACAACAAAGTCGACAAGTGCTCGAATTTCGGCCAAAACACCCTCATTCACTTCGGCACGGGAACGAAAAGCAGCAGGGAAAACGTCTGCTTCAAAAAAGAATCGGAAGAAGAAATAATAGCATGTTATGTGCAATTAGCTTAGATGAATTGTTGTGGATTGATTCTATGAGCTGGAATGCCGATTGAACTTTTCTTCATTTCGCATTTGCGCCCATCTTTCATCATCGTCGAGTTCACTCAGGGTTGCCTCACTCCTTGATAACCTCCCATCTCGGCCTTTATCAAAAGCTCTGAATTGAATTTTCATATAATCTAATTCTTCCACGCTCAATTTACCCTGCCGGAATAGTTGAAGTATGATAAAGTCACTAAGGTGGATTGCATCATCTGTCGAGCATAATCTTCTACTAGCAAATTCGAACTCGCTCGGTGACAATGGTTGAGTAATTCGAGCGTACTCGTCTTCTGCGTAGTACTTCTCTATCAAAATTCTCGCAAATTGTGTCAATGTAAAGGAAAATAGAGGAATGCCTAAGATGGAATACAGAGCACAAAATAGAGCCGGTTCTGTATCCATGTATCCTGATTCTGGGTTGTTGGCAGGAGCTGTCAAACCACCTGTTGCGAGCGCACTGACTGCAAAATGCGTAGCTGTAATTAGATCCCATCCGTATCTCCGTCCCCAGGCCACACCTACCCCTATCCAAAATACGAACAAAATGTTGATACGACGATTTTTATCCGTAAATAATGATGTAAATGCGTCGAACATTCTTGCGGCAAAGCGAAGTGGAAGCCGCCGAGAGTTGATGTAACGTGAAGATGGAACGATGTTGTCAATGCCCTCGAAAATGCGATCAAAATCTTCATATTGAATGAAGCCATTGTGGTCAAGATCGTACTCAGAACACGCTTTCTTAAGCTCAGTGTCAGATAAGTTGCATCCGTTAGATCGTAACACACTGTCGAATTCATCATAGGATAGTCTAAAATTTCCCGCTTTGAACGCTTTGTCAAATGAGTATCGCTCTACGATGACCTTATACATTTCAGTACTTCTGTTATAGACACCTTCCAAGACACTGTTGACCAACAAAACCAGCACTCCTCCAAAACATGACGCACCAAGAAGGATGTGGATAATCGTGAACAACCGGCTCGCCACTTCAGTTTCTTTGACTTCAGTACAAAATCCAATTGACAATCCAGAATCAACTGCGTAAAAGAACGACTGAGATTGTTGTCATAAATAAAAATTAGTGCAATGGTCTTGCAATATCTAGTGTTTGTTTTGTATGTATTTTGTTTGTAGCTTTGCCTGCATCGCCATTTAGAACTAAGTGCAGAGATTAGTCTTCTTCTAGCCTCTTCCATCGAAGCTACTGAAGGCACTTTGCAGGCACTTTGTGATATTCATGTATACATCAAGGTCACTCACCTGAGGATAAGGCCAATCATAGAATTTGGCGTAGAACAAAGTGGCAAGTGACAACCATGAAAAGACAATGCTGATGCAAGTCACGTACATTTTGATTTTCTTCGACTTTTGTGGTGTTGACGTTGATATTGATTTACCGCTGATAGATTCATTGCGATTGTTGCTAATATTAAGATCACGCCGTCGTCGATCCAACTGTGATGTTCGATTATTTATTTGTTTCAAAAGGTTCGGTCTGAATCTCTTGCTCCTTTCGCCATCTATGCTGGCTCCGCCGCGGCTACATGTATTTATAGCTGAACAACCTGTTGCAGAGACTGCAGAGGCTGCATCCAGTGAAAAGGAAGATAGGAGCAGCAAACTGGTAGTGATAGATTTAAGGATCATCCTGTTGCTGATTGTCGGTGCTGGTACTTCAGAGCTTTGAGCTCTCTAGAGACTCTCTGAGAGCATGCCCATTCCCCTGCCCTCGACCATAAATAATGGGATCTCGTGGCTCGTGATGAGGAAAACAATAATAGGGCTAATGTCAATCAATAAGCAGACGGAATAAATAGAAATAAATTGGTAGCTCTTTTTTACCAGAGATCAAACTCCAACTTCAGCTCTCTAGAGGAGGAAGCTAGCAGTGACGGAAGATGGCACACAGTTTGCAAATCATAACATATATTAACGAAGTATCATAAACAACTGAAGACCGCCGAAAGATAAACACCAAAACTTCATTGGATTGGTGTGATGTACATACATAATGTTGATGTGACAAAGAGATGAATGCAAGTGTCTCTAAATGAAGCATCATCAGGTCAGCTACGAGGCTTCAGCAACGTCCAGGTTTGCTGGAGCCAAAGATATTTCCTTCTGTATTTCCTTCTATACTATCCATACCAACTATAATGGGCCATTAGCAGCTCCTAATCGCCATATTGCAGGCGTGGCATATGATTNGATTAGGATGTTAGATGATGTGCTGGCGGCCCTCCCAAATCAAGCCTCATCAGGTCATCTATGTAGGTGTATCGCAGCTGATTCGAGGGAGGCTTGTTTGCGCCGAAGATATTTCCTTCTATTAGCCATACCAACTATAATGTGCCACCTGAGACACCATCACGCATTACTCTCGACATTGATACTATCACAACATCTAACTCAAATGACACTAACCAGAGTACATGTGTGATCTGCCATGATAGCGTTTCTATCATTTTGCAGTCAGTCCTTGTGGGCATTTTTGTCTGTGTAATGAATGCTCGGACGTGTGCATTGGCGGTCAAAATGGGCAACGCACTTGCCCAATATGCCGAGGGAATATGCAGAGTGTATTGCGCATCTATTCGGGAAATTAAACTTCACCAAATACCCAACAATCATTGGGTTACTCAAAAAGCTCTGTTGGACGTCTCATTGATTAGTATTGTGATGACTCAGTTGACTACTCTCTAATTCAAATCAACTACCATATCAAATGCTTCAATCACATACACCAACTCAACTTCTCACTCTTGCTCTCCCATATTTGAATCCCATCAATTTGTGCTACTCGATAACATTTGTGTGTTAACAACAAATCATCTCTCATTTTGGCTCTCTACCTAGTACCTCTTTGGGGGTGACCTAAACCCAAATAATAATTTGGACATCCACAATTTTTTTGCGCAATGCGAGCGAGCTAATAGCGAGCAAATCAAAGCGCAAGCATAAAAAAATCTGACTCGGCATGCATGCAGTACAATACTTTCACACCGTGAGCCGATCCCACATGATAGGTTTCACTTAATTCTCTAGAGTGTTTAATCATGGTCAATGTCGGCGACAACGTCTGGGTCAAGTGTGGTATAAACGGTGACTACGAAGAACTCGCAGTGGTTCAAAAAGCCACAAAGAAAAAGATTGCTGTAAAATATATTGTCTCGGGAATTACGGGCGAAACCGATAGAGAACATATTCGCCCAATGGAAGATTCGACGATGGTAACCGATGTCATGAAGAACGGAGAGGCAGCTGGGAGAAGGGTGCGCAGATCAACTCGTAACTCATCTACCCCGGCAAATGTCACGCCTACGCCAACAGAGATCGATTCAGATACCAAGAGTGCAGAAGGAATTACTGTGGCCAAGGCTAAGGGCGGAAAGAAGAGGAAAGAAGCCGCCATTACAGCTACAGCTGAAACCGCAAACAAGAAGAAAAAGGCAAAGGGCAAGGTGGAATCACCCTTCTTCAGCAAAATAGTAGAAAAGGAAGCGGAGAAGAAGTCCCCTTACTTTGATGGTACGGAATCTGCAGCTAAGACGAAGGGGAAGAGTGAATCGTCTGTTAAAAAGAAGGGGACTGCCAAAAAGGGGACTGCCAAAAAGGGGAGAAAGTTGATTATGGCGTCTAGTGATGACGATGTAGAGATGAAGGCTGCTGCCAAGAAACCTGCTTCCCAAAAGAAAGCCACAGCAGCAAAGAATGATGACGATGTAGAGATGAAGGCTGCTGCCAAGAAACCTGCTTCCCAAAAGAAAGCCACAGCAGCAAAGAATGATGACGATGTAGAGATGAAGGCTGCTACCAAGAAACCTGCTGCCCAAAAGAAATCTGCAGTAGCAAAGAATGATGACGATGTAGAGATGAAGGCTGCTACCAAGAAACCTGCTGCCCAAAAGAAAGCTGCAGTAGCAAAGAATAACGACGATGTAGAGATGAAGGCTGCTGCCAAGAAACCTGCTGCCCAAAAGAAACCTGCTGCTAAGAAGCGAAAGACAAGCAGTGTACCTTTAGATGATCCATCGAGTGGAATGTGCCAACCATGTGGCAACGTTCCTGATGGAAACGGTGGTCTGAATAAGCCTGCACCATACATCGTAGAATATTCCAAAACAGGGCGAGCTACTTGCAGGACATGTGATGATAGGATTGCCAAAGGAGAGCTTCGTGTTGGGCATACACCTCTGTTCCGAGGCAAGCCTGGATACATGGTGTTTAGGCATTTGCACTGCACGGTGTTCTCAGAGGAAATCGTTTGCGCTGAAGATGTGGAAAATTATGAAGACCTCACTGATGAGGACTATGTACTTCTTGCTAAACAGGTTGAAACGTCTAAGGAGAAGATCAAAGAGGAAATGGAGGAACTTTCACCTGATGAACTCGTCCAAAAAGCATTCCAGGGCGAGATACGTACTGAACCACCAGGTCTTACCGCAAACTTGCTGCCGTTCCAGATTGAAGGCTTCAGTTGGATGAGGCATCAAGAAGTGGAGATGTCTGACATTAGGGGAGGCATCCTTGCAGACGAAATGGGTCTTGGGAAAACTATTCAGACTATTTCCACAATTTTGGATCATCGTCCTATGCTTCAACACTGCAAACCAGGCATGAAACACCCACCAACTGGCGACTTGAAAGCGAGGCAAGACGAGGAGCAATTGTGGGAAAAAGTCGCAACTGACTGGACGTACGAAATGGATGTGCTTAAGGTTGGCAAGAAGTTGCGTCCAAGAGATGGAGGTGCAAGGGCGGGCACGCTTGTGATATGCCCCGTCATTGCACTGACGCAATGGAAGGAAGAGATTTTGAAGTTTACAGATGGTTCGTTGAGTGTCTGCACGTATCATGGACCAGACCGAGAGAAAGAGACGCCTCGGGAGCTCATGAAGAAATATGACGTTGTGCTGACGACGTATCAAGTATTGGAATCTGACTTTAGAAAGATGACAAGCCCTAATCGAGTGGAATGCCCCAACTGTGGCGGCAAGTTTAAGATCGATAAACTTCCAATTCATTTGAAGTATTTCTGTGGTGAAAATGCGCAGAGGACCGAAGCTCAATCTCGACAGCGTCGCAACAATGATCGTGTGGGTGGTAATGACAGGCATGACGGTGGGACCAGTGAAAGCGATGACGACGATGATGATAATGGCAAAGGCAGCAAACACAAGACCGGAAAGAAGACGAAGTCAGCACATAAATCATCTCTTACAAAGAAGGTCGCCACCAAGAAAGCTAGATCGACAAAAACATCGAAGCAATCAAAGGACCCCCCTCCAGCCGGTCCGGGCAGAAAAAGTAGTGCCCGCAAAGCAGCGACTCAAGCGGCTACTCAAATTTCGCGATCTGCATCAGATTGGACAGAACATCATGGAGATGACTCTGGCAGTGATGACTTTCAACTCGGTTCAGAATCGTCAAGTGGAGAGGAAATTAGTGACGTTGAATTGGAAACAAAGTCAAGTGTCAAATGGAAGAAGAAGACTGCAACGGATGATTATGACAGCGACTCCTCTTCTAGCAGCGATGACTCCATGCTAGAGAGAGCACGTGTCAAGCAGAGAGAAGCACTTGATATAGCCAAAAGCGGAAAGAAAGGGAAAGGTGAGAAGAAGGAGATGGGCAAGGGCAAAGGGAAGTCGTTGAAAGGGAAGGGTAAGGGCAAGCGACAGCAAGGTAAAGGCAAAGGCAAAGGCAAAGGCAAAGGAAAACAGAAGAATGGAAAAGGTAAAAAAAAGCCAGATGATGATGATTCTGATGATTCTGATGGGGAGTACTCTAGCGAAGACGAAGTTGGCGATGCTTTGGATGGCATTGATATGCAAGAATTGATAGATAAGGCAATGGCCGGTGCAAAGAAGAGTCCTTTACACAGCCTTTGTTGGTGGCGAATTGTCTTAGATGAAGCGCACATGATCAAATCCAGATCGAGTCAAACCGCGAATGCAGCCTTTTCATTGATCGGCGTCCATCGATGTAAGTGAAGAAACTACACATTTCTTGTGATGCGAAATGATTGATCCTCTCAAACTAACCAAATTTTGTACATTCCAGGGGCTTTGAGCGGTTCGCCTATTCAAAATCGTGTGGGGGAGTTCTACTCGTTGGTACGTTTCCTGAGGTTAGACCCAATGGCTTACTACTATTGTCGTTCGAAAGACTGTAACTGTAAGTCCATGCATTATCGTATGGTTGGAGGAATTTGTGAAGGGTGCAACCACGGTAGTATCCAGCACTATTCACATTTCAACAAATACGTTCTTAATCCCATCCAACGAGACGGATACACTGGTGACGGAAGAAGAGCTATGTTTACCCTGAAGAACGAGGTGCTAGATAAAGCGCTGCTACGTAGAACGAAGGAGACGAAGGCCGCTGATCTAGAGTTGCCCCCTCGTCTCGTTGAAATTCGGCCCGTTCAGCTTCATCCAGTAGAGGAAGACTTTTATGCTGCGCTTTATACGCAAACAGCGGCTGATTTCAACGACTACGTGGAGAGTGGGACTTTGTTGAATAACTACGCCCACATCTTTGATTTGCTCGTCAGAATGCGTCAATCTGTCGATCATCCTTATCTAGTCATTCATTCGAAGAAAGGTGTTGGTTCAGCTGCTGCTTCACAATCTGAAGGAGCCCCCATTGCAAATGGATCGGTAGATTGTGACTTGTGTCATGAACCACCAACCGATCGCGTTGTATCTTCCTGTTGTGGTGCGGCGTACTGCAAGTCGTGTGTTTTGGAATTTATGACCACCTCTACTAGTCTAGCGAATGGAGATGCGGGTTTAACCTGTCCATCATGCAGGGCTGCATTTTCGATTGATCTGGAGGTAAGAGCAGATATCGAGGATGACTCCGCGCTCAAAGTTGTACCAGCAGCGAAAGCATCCTCTGGCGACTCTGTAGGTATGCCGTCTTTGAAAGAACTGCAGCATGTAGCAACCGGGTCCATTTTGCGTCGTATTAACTTGTCGGAGTTCGCGACGTCTAGCAAGATTGAAGCCCTAACGAGAGAACTTGTCATGATGAGACAAAAAAGCCCTGGATCCAAAGCTATCGTGTTCAGTCAGTTTGTGAACATGTTGGATCTTATTCGTTGGAGGCTCCACAGCGACCCTTATCTCGAAGACATTGGACTTTCAGCGAGAGCTCTCCATGGAGGTATGAACGTAAAGGCTCGGGACGCCGTGCTGAAAGAGTTCCGCGAAGACAACAACGTGCGGGTACTACTAATGTCTCTGAAGGCAGGCGGAGTTGCACTGAATTTGACTTGCGCTAACTACATCTTCTTAATGGACCCATGGTGGAATCCTGCAGCAGAAATGCAAGCAATTGATCGTACCCACCGTCTTGGACAGTATAGGACAATCCACGCAGTGCGATTCATCGCAGAGAATACAGTTGAGGAGAGGATCCTACAGCTACAAGAGAAGAAACGCCTAGTTTTTGACGGAACCGTAGGAAGAGACGCAGGGAGTCTGAAGATGCTTACGGTTGATGATATGAAGTCACTCTTTGCGTGACCATTCCAAGTTATTTTATCAGTAATAATGTTAGCAGAGAGATGCTTTTTATTGACATTAGTCTTAGGAAGATGCTCATAAGTATTTACAAACATCTCTTGTTCACACTCTTGCTGCTCATCTATTGGATGTCTCAGTCTGTCTGCGTCTCTTTTTCGGGCAAGCGATTTAGCCCCCAATGAAAGAATGCTCGCTCTCAGATCAGCAAGATCCTGGATCTGTAGGTAGACTATGTACGTACATAGGTTTCAGCGATA
>JALLBH010001031.1:0-11259 GCA_036940005.1 Skeletonema menzelii
ATCATTTTTCTGGAATCTGAGATTCAACTTGCAAGCTGAAGTCAAATGAACAGTATGTATGGGACATCGTGAGTCGTGAGTGGCGGATGATGAGATAAAACACCCCCCTTGAACAAGTCCATCCTAAACACGTTCTCACTGCCACCAAAATAACACAGCCTACCTATCTACCACTGACCACTCCATCCACGCAATCACTGACACTGACGCTCTTACAACCTGCAAGATAAGCTACTGGCACCTACCTGTCCGTGAGAAATTTTTAGTCGGCTGTATCTCTGATTGTTGAGCTGCAGACATAACACATGTGTCGAGAAGTCGTCGTTATTATTTTGAACGATGAACAAAGACAACTGTAGCAGTAATAATATGAATGGAATACGACCTCGTCGCGTCAATCCCTCTTCGAGAAGCATAAGAGAGGGAAATGTAGGAGGTATTCGCTCCAGTCTGCAGACTATTGAGAGCATTGACACGCATCTCAGTTCCAGCGGCGGCGGTTGTAGTTATGATGTCTACAAAGAGGATGATGACCATGATGATGACGGAAGCGGTGAAGTTACTTTGAACAACAGATTATCAAATTCACTGACTGTCTCTTTTCCCGCAATGAACGAGCAGGAATTGTCTCATTTACGCAAATGGAATCGAAGATTACAAAGAACGGAAGTATATGATAAATATTACTTCCCAGAGAAGTGGGAACAGAAGGAAATGAATGATCTCATCGGTTTTCTGAACATAGAGGATCCTATGAACAAAGGACGAGCAGGCGCGGGCAGCCGGGATACTGGCTTGAGTAATAGTGGAAATAGACGATCAGGGAAAGGGAATAAACGACGGTCTACGGTGGGTAATTTTCAGGACCATCCTGCTGAGAAGGGAGGTTTGGGTCGAATTGCTTCTTCCTTAACTTCGTCGTTCAATGCCTCATCCGAAAAGATAACAAAATTGGTTAATCCAAAAGCAGCAGAAACAAAACAACAAATTTTGGATCCTGGAAAAGCAACGAAACAAGCGCTAGAGTCCATTTTCTTTCCATTTGTACATGATCCAAAATCAGTTCTACTCAAACGTGGCTCAGTCTTTTTGTACAATAAAAATCTCAGCAGTGAGCGAGAGTTGATGCTCTTTAGCAATGGTTTTCTAGTTGCTGATCTTGTGTTGGGCGATGTCTTTCGCATGTTTTTTTCGTTGAGCGATAGAGAATTTGTCACCGAGAAGAGCTTTTTGGACTACTTGAGATCGAAGTTTAGGGACATGGACGAGGATGGAGGTGGAGGTAAGAGTGTTTCATGCTTACCATAGTGTATTTTTATGATGCCAGCCTTTCTCATCTTCGTTGAATCAGAAATTGCAATGTGGCAGGTGCAGCAGCTATTCAGTAGTCTGGGACTGCCAATGTGCGAAAACATAATATTGGCACTTTTCGAACGATGCAACAAATCCGATGATACAGAGCATGTGAGGTGGGAAACAGTTCACAAAGCTGTCCAATATTCTTTTGCGGAATCTTCCCCCAATAATTTAAGCTCCCACTGTCTGGACGATTCTGGCAGTGATCGTCACAGCAACAGCGATAATAACGTAGGTTTGAAGAAGTTTTTTGGGTCGTTCCAGAAAGAGAAAGTAAAGTCAACTGCGGTGGAGTCTGCATCAGTCTTCGCTTCCGTCGTTCGAGTAGACAGTCTCAACATTTGTCATGGAGGAGATGCGAAGAGTATGGATGTTGCCAATTCTGCGGAAGCTCAAGTTTCTTTCAGCGTTACGTTAAAAGAACGTAAAAATGATCCTCTAGTATTCATTTGCAGCAGACCTGAGTATCGCGATGCGTGGGTTGATGCATTTGTTCCAGTTGTAATCCCATCACTCCGGAAGTCGATTGATCCCGATGTAGTAGAATTGAAAAAGAAGGTGGGGTGGGAGTACTTAGTTATACGGTCGTCTTTCATCACGCATGTCATCGCAAATGACGTCGAACTACTCGAATGTAGTTTGCACGAGAACTCTATTAGAGAGTGCAAGGTGATGATTAATTCATTGGATGAGTATAATGGCTACTCTTCACTTCACTATGCAACAATTCTTGGTCATACGGAATGCATGGATGTGTTGTTGGAAAATGGTGCAAATTATGCAAACAAAGATCACAATGGAAGGAGCGCTATGTATCACGCTTTGAGAGAACGAAATGATAAAGTGGCGGATGTTCTTGAAAAGTATGGTGCAGATCGAAACGATGATCTGCGACGCGTAATTATTGATGAGATGGAAGAACAAGAAAGTGAGGCAAGCAAATCTGCTGATAACAACGATGAATCTGTTGACTTGTCCTATTCGGATAGAAGCAGAGATAGTGTCACTGAAGCATTGATGGATGCTGCGCGAAGATTTGGTTCAGATTTGGGTTGAATGAGGAGAGACACTCTTACGATAGTCTTTGAAGGATTTTTAAAATTTTGGAGGGATGAAACTTTGATTCGAATTTCCTTGGTGATGATTTCAACTCTGAAAGAATGGTTCTAGATGACGGAGCTCTTCTTTTCGTCCGGAAAATAGTCTCGACAATGAAAAAAAGGAAGAAGAAAGCAGTCGTTCCATTGGAAACGCTTTGTGAATATCTCAAGGTTACGCCGTTTGACCAGTATATTTTTTCTCCAGACACAAGAACAGAGTTTGCCTCCTGTTTCGATGAGATAATCAAGAGTCGATCTGGTAAAGAGATTGCGCTTGATCCGCACAGGATTTACATTGTTTGCCAAGGCGAAGTAGATCTGAGCGCATCTTATCCAGAAATAGAGGGTAAAGTTGAGGCAAAGGGATTTCTTTGTCGAAAACGGCGTGGAGACATCATCAATGTAACTCAAACAGAACGAGATGTCAAACGAAGGATGACCATCAAGATTGGCAAAGTCGTAGATGTGGCCCAGGATATCATAACAACAGGCAGCGGAGAGGCCGATATTGTCTTAGTTTCCAGTACGATGAGAGCCTTGAATGATTTCACTGCCCTGCATCCTGAGCTTGCCGCGCCGATAAAGGCTATTTGTAATTCCTCCATTGAGGGTAGGCTGCTGACAATTTCTTTCCTTAAGGGAATCCCCAGGTCCAAGTTGAACGTTTTGGCGGCCATGTGCCGGTATGAAGCCTTTGACGCAAACCAGGTTGTCTTTAATGAGAATAGTACGGGAACTAAATTATACTTGGTCCTCAGTGGAACGGCGCAAGTGGTTGCCAAAGATAAGATGTCTTCGTCTCGAGATGTTCCGTCGTCGTCGCGGCCGACTTCATCCTACAGGCGTGCCATTGAAAAGTCGATTGTTCTCCAGCGATCTTTTGAGTGCGGTGGTAATCAAAAGCCTCTTTTATCTTCAGCAGACGAAGTTACAATTGCCGAACTAACCACAGGATCCTTCTTTGGGGAGACGGCGCTAGTATTTGATATTGGTCGGACTTGCAGTGTCAAGACGAGTGAAAAGAGCTTATTCCTAACAATCGACAAGACGGACTTTCGCAATTTTCTCCGCATCTGCAGTACAATAGAAGCGACACTCACAACATCGATCAAGAAACGAATGGTCTCGAAATTATCATCTCTGGGTATACCTTTTCTTACTGGCATTCCAGAGGAGATGCTTACGTCTCTTGCTACTTCGGTATCAATTCAGGAGGTGCCCATGGATCACGTCATTTTCAGACAAGGCGATGTTGGTGACGCTTTCTACATTATTGTTCACGGCTCGGTACGAGTAGAAACCAATCATAATGAAGAGAACAATCTCGGCACGCTTGGACCTGGGCAGTACTTTGGAGAGATGAGTATCCTATTTAGCGACAAACATACGAGGAATGCCAATGTTGTAGTATCTAGTGACAAGGCGATTTTGTTGAGCATCGACAAAGATAGCTTCCAGCGAATATTTGTTTCGTCAAACAACCCAGTTTTAGCGGCTGAGTTCGAACTTCGAGTGTTAAAGTATTCGGCAAATCTGAAGCACATCCTTGCTCACCCATTGGGTGTAACATCTTTCAGAGACTTCTTGGAGAAAGAGCATGCTGGTGAAAACATTGATTTTTGGTCTGCAGCGGAGGATTTCTCTTCGTGTACATGCGAGTCTGTGCGCACGGAGAAGGCTAAATCGATGTGGTTGCGTTTCTGTGCCGACTACGCGGATCGACAAGTGAATCTCCCGCATTCTATATCTTCCGAGCTAGATGAGTGCATAAATACCAAGAATCGCTTCGACCCAGATCTCTTCGACGCAGCGAAGAAGGAGATATTCAAGTTAATGGAGAAGGACAATTATGCAAGGTATAAGAACTCCACAGAATTTTCAGCTTTTATGAGCAGACTAGGTATTTTATGGCTGTAACTCTTGGTTGGCAGATGTATTGTATTGGGAAATCAAAGGAACAAACAATTTCAAGGCATCTTTAATATGTAGAAACAATGTTAATGTAGTGAAAAGAGATCGTTTCCTTCACGTTCGCCTACCAACGTCCAACTTTTCTATCACCAACTGCGGATGCGATCACGGCTACAGAAAGGATTAATCTCTGAACTTGAGCGGCGCTATCATCTTCTGGAACTTCCTCCTCTTGCTCTGTCTTGATTATGACTGTTGTCGAAGGATCAGGCACTTTGAGAGAAGTAGGGCTCACAGAAATGCTCTTTAGGACTTAACGGAGACTTTCGGATAGGTCGCGAAAGCTAGAGTCAGTCATTTCTTTGAATGTTCGTGTTTGTATGCTGGTAGATGGCAGATGGGTTCAGTATTCAAATGTAGCCGCGGCAAAGAGAAAGAACATCTTTGTCACAGTCACTTCACTACTCTAATTGGACTGGACGACCGCGAAGATGCAGACTGGAGGATGCCACGATAACTTCTAGATGATTTTTGTTTCTACTAGCAAGCAATACTTCCAATCTTCGATCGGTGAAAAATCATAGTAGCCCGTCAGCAAAGCCAAATATTGCATTGACTCGAACTCCAGGAATCATTGGATTTAATTCACCCATATCAGACAAGTTTTTTGCAATGACAACCTCGCTGCAGTGATACAAAGATCATATGATATGTGTTGCATCGTCAATATGCCAGTCAAATGAAGTAGTATCATTGCAGAAAGGCCCGGGATCAAAATTTCGATGAAAGTACTTTGGTATGTTTCCCAAACGACCGTTGCCTTCCTCTTCTTTCTCCAATTTCCAATTCGTAACTATCAAGTCATACAATCCTGCTAAAAGCTGTGTATCTGTCCTGGATACCACATCCTTGGTGATGTCCGTTTGTTCACTCCATTCAGGAGGCGTGAGGCTAAACAAAAAGCTGTCACATACAGTCCCGATACTCTTCCTGCTTCTCTGTGCATACCACTTCATACGCTGTCGATCATACTCCCAATTCCAGTTAAATCCCAGTCTTTGCTTTCTTCGGTTTATACATTCGCGGTTGGCTTCGTCTCTAGCTGCGTATAAATCAGGGAATGCGCTGGTGTGACGTATCCGTATCTTTGTCATCTTTGTGGTAGGCAAAGGGATACGAAGCATTCCAGATCCACCTGGCGGCACTAATAATCGAATGCGTACATTGACGAGAGCTGAATCATACTCGTTTCTGTCCTCCGGGAGATTCTCAAAGCGCCAAGCTATTGCGAAATCTCCTACTGGCGTTCCTTGAATTGCAGACGCAAATTTCAACATAGTGGCTGATTTGGGAAAACGCGGCCAAAACAAAACTTGTCTACCACCTACTGTCGTAGGATGCACAGATACACCAGCAACAGATGAGGACATCCACTCTGCAAATGCTCCAAGCATCGGATGGTTTCTTGAGTACAAATCCTCTGAACGCCACCACGTTTCCCACAAAGTTGTCGCATTGTGAGTAAGCATGTATTCAGTTGTGCCAAAACCGATTCCACTAGCCTTTCTCAGTGCAATGTTATGATAGCCCATGTCTGAAAGAGTCTTCAGTGCATAACGAATAGCAAAAATACCTTCACAAAAACCTTGCCACTGCGAAGCGCTGAAAAAGTAGTCCTCATCTCGTTTAATCAAAACTCCTTCCTTGGCCAATAGTTCCGCGTACGAAGAGTCAAGTTTACTCAAGAACAATGTTTCTTCGTCTCCCTCCCATGTTTCCCCTCTACGACGAAACCAATTTTTCAGTACAGCGCATCTCTTCTCCCCTGGTACGATCCTTGCAAAGAGGCTCATTTCTGGACCAGGAGTTGACGGATAAGTTGCCATTGGATACGTAAATGTGTCTCTGCCATTCAATAGATACAACGATGAAATTCTATTTCGGAGAAACTCGGCTAGCAAGACGCTCTTCTTACGCATCTTTGTCTCGCCAAGCTTATTTGATATGTATGCAATGCATCTAGATGCTGCCATGTAGAAGCCTGTGTGAGTCAAATATGTGTCTCTGACTGGAAGAGCTAACCAGTCGCCAAGCCCGCTTCCATCTCCCGTGTAGTTTTTCAACTTTCTGTCATAACCCTTCTCCAACATCCCCTGTTCAAATTCTCGATTCAAGAACTCTAACCAATGTGTATGATTTGCAAATGATTCTCGGAGCAAATCCAAGTCACCATAATGCTGCATGTGCCTTACTGTCAACACTGGTGGTGCTGTTGCCCACACAGTCTCTNAAATCCAAGTCACCATAATGCTGCATGTGCCTTACTGTCAACACTGGTGGTGCTGTTGCCCACACAGTCTCTCCTGCGCCTTTGCCAATGCCAGCGTAATCGTTCAGATCTTGCCACACTGACGTCTCAGTGTAAGCTCCATTATCCCACTGTGAATCCATCCAATCTCGAATAGTCTTCTTGTAAAACGCACTCATATCAAACATGTGCATCGCAGAAGGACTATTAGCTATCAAATCTCCTCCATAGGGTAGTTTCTCGCGGTGAGGACAGTCAGATTGCACGCTGAGCAAGTTGCTCCTCAAGGAGTTCTTCACTAGCTCATATCCACCATTGAGCAGGACACTGCTGCTGTCGAACGTGCCCCACTCCTGCATTGCAGTCCGATACATCAGAGCATGCACATTTGTTGGAGGCTCTGAAGTGCAGCATATCTCAGCAAAGCGGAATGCGTGGGTTGTAAAGTGAGATTGACGAGCTTTTGAATACAGCTTGGTCACTTCAGCTGAGTTCTTTGGAACCACATAGATATCCTTTTGCGTCAATATCTTATCATGATCTTCAGGAAAACAGGGTTTGTAATCTGTAAAGCCTTCGGGTTTTGATTTATGCCGATGGCCGCCATCATGTAATCCCATTCCGGCTACAAGGACTCGGTTGATATCACCAGTAGTCAACTCGAGTGATTCTCCATACACAACAGTGACGAAAGAGTCATTTTCAAATTCTTTACGAAAGCCATGCGCCCGAGGGTAGGTGTTGTTATGGGGAACGATAGGTTGAGGGAGCCCTTCGTCAAAGTGCAGCATACCAGAAAACGCTCTACCAAAGTCAAGCAGCCATCGACCGGATCCTAAATCATGTATTTCGTCAGGAGCAATGCGCTCCATTGGAAGATATCGGTGGTATTTCTGATGGAACCAATTTGCCCATAGGAGAAGCAACTTGCTTCCGCCTCGGATAGTATTTCGTCTTGTTCTTGTGCAATGCAGACGATTTTATAGCCATTTCTTGTTTGCGTTGCGCGTGCGTCACCTCAGTTCTGTAGGAAACAGGTCTTACCCAAGCATTGATATTCCGATATGGATCATTTCCATTTATTCCAATAGCATCTCCTTGCCAACCATTCGTGGTATCCCAACCATCCATGTCAGCAAACACATTCAAATCTATAATCTCCCCGGTGAACAAATCTGACTCACGTATGTGACCACGAGCCACTTGCCAGTTTGTGACTCTATTTCCACTACTTTGGCCAACTACACGTGTTTTCCCCGAAGTAAATGTAACAATGATTTGTGCAATAACTGTCACTGGACCTCGCGGGAGGTAGTGAGGTTTTGCCATTCCAGTGATTGGTCGGTGGTCCCACCAGCCTGAGCCAACAGTTATCCCAATGACATGATTGCTCGTTACCGTGTCCTCCAATAAAAATGGCGTAACATCAAAGCCACGATACATGATACGTTTTGAATAATCTGTAAACGGAGGATCAACCGGCCCGGATGTCGATAATGGAACGCCATCAAAGCTGGCTCGAAACGAGCCAAGGCCTGACATGACAAGCAAAGCCGAAGAAATCTGTTCTCCTTCCATCATATTCAACTCTTCAAGTGATAGCTTCATTCGAAACAGTGGAAGCGGTCGCCGTCTTTTCCAGTTTTTGCACTCACTTCTCAGATCACCGAATTGCTTGATCTTGGTATGCAATTTGTTGGCTGTATCAAATGTGTCCATGTCATGAGGATGCACAATCCAATCCGCTCCCTTCCAATCAGCTTCTTTTTCTGGTCCGAGTGCAAACTTTGTCCACGAAGATGTGCTTGATTGGTAATTATTATCCCATACTTGCACCATCCATTCGAGAATATGACCAATTGTCGGAGGATTTCTGGAGGCCCAAGCTACCGAGTAAGGCAGCTCGTCATCAGCAGTGCTGCCATTAAACTCTTTTACATAATCCCAAACAATTAAATTGTATTCACTTTCTATGCTAGCATGTTGATGACGTCTGACAATGATTCGACACCCCTTAATCTTAGTAGCATCCTCATAACTCGAGCCAACTCTAGCCCGATGTCGCCATCGAAAGTTCACACTTGATGGTGTAACTACAGGTAAGAAGTCTTCTGCCACTCGTGCCTTTGAAGCATGTTCCACCAGGACAGGTTCTGGAGGAGCACCTGGAGCCTTTATTATCCGTTGCAAAAAGTTGACGCTCAAATCGTAGGGTACGATGGCACCGTCTCCACTGTCTGGTACAGGAATATCATCAAGGAGAACAGCCGCTTCTTTTTGCAATACTGTTTTATCATTCTTTGCAAATGCATCTACTCCCAAAAACTCAGCCTTTGAGTTTGGTAAAGCAGACCTCGATACTTCATTAAGTCGATTGAGATGTTTCGTTGACCACACGATTGTCCCCGACGCAAACAAAACGACTGCAATGCCAAGGCCGTAGAGTACATCTGTCGACCATGTCGACCGTCTTTCAGTCCGTCGCTGTGGCGTAGCTCGAAGCGCAGACGATGAGCTGCTGCTTCGTCCAGGACCCATAATCTACCCCACTAAAGTACAGAAACTGGCAACTGCTACCATACACACCTATTTATCAGCTTCGTCATGGTGGGTAAGTTGGTCGATGGCAGCAACACCAATAAACAATAAACACCAACCCTACACCAACCCGACATTTTGAAAGCTTCCTAAGCAGGGTGTATTAACTAAGCAGGATATTGTGAAAAGAACACCTGATCTTTGAAGAATACCCTGTGTGCAGGCCGCTATGGCCCGCTATGGCTCGAGCGCGCTCAGCGCTCAGCCAAGCCCAAGCAGGGTGAAGTCTTCACAACAACATGGCAACACGCTAAAGTACATCTCTACGATAGAGCTGCTTCACCCAATGATTAAAAAGAGCAGCAGCTCCATCCCAGAAACATGCTGCCAAGGCCTCCGCTCCCGAGATTGGGACGGAGAACTCTGCTGCTTTACGGATTTGGCATCGCAATCGCACTATTTTCTCTCACCAGTTTCATCTGGTCGACGATACAGCTCAATAGAATTGGTAGTAATGGCTGGTCCACTGTGAACTCAAAAGCTCAGTATATATCTAAAGGCAGTTTTTCTAGCAATTTGCGTCGCAGTGCTAGTGAGGCTATCAACATTGTGAAATTTGTTACCTACGGAGGTATGTTTCCAGAGAATCATCATGTTGAGAATGCTAATGCAACTATTGATAATCTTGTTGACTCAAACACTAAAGATGCAAGAAAAGAAGATTCGATAAACCACGAAGACGATGAATCTGGATCAATAATACCATTTGAACTGAGCGTGAATCATCTGAAACTCATCACTCACGCTCCTGGCAAACCTCCTCCTCCACCGTTGCCCAAACATGCATCATCTTCTGTACCTTCTGAGGACTTCTTACCAGTCGTGCGACCAAATGAAGTTGTATTTCGATGGCGACATCGTCCCAGAGCGGAATCAGCTGTTGTAGATGCAGCGAGAGTCAAAGCATATCGTATCGTTGCGAGAATGTTTGGTGGAAAAGTAGATGGAGATACTGTTTTATGGGACTCACATAAAGTCGTGTTAATCGACAATGAGCACGACGGTGACCTCCCTACTTCTATTCGCTGGCCGGCTGAAAAAGAGCTTGATATTGGGCACATGATTGAATGGAGAGTTACTCTATGGGATATGGCGGATCAACCCAGCACATCTTCATGGACGAAATTTGCAGTTGGTCCAGCGAAAGCAGAAGATTGGAAAGGAGAATGGATTGTGCACGAAATTGATATGGCTAAGTTTCACTTCGATAGAAATAGTGATGCATGTGAGAAATGGTATGCGCGTCGTCCACTGCCTTTGTTTCGAGGAATACTTCCTTCGCATTCACTGCAATCCATCCTACATGACGACGACCCATTAGTGTCAGGATTGCTTGTTGTGTCTGGTCTAGGGTCATTCCGTACAACGTTTGACGGAGTTCCACTTTCACCTTCGGGACCTATTGACCCACCCTTTACAGATTATAGTCAAAGAGTATCATACCGTGGATTTGATGTAACGAACTTCCTTGTTGGAGACGACATCGTAGGTTCTCATGTGATTGGTATAACGGTTGGCTCAGGCTGGTGGGACCACCGGCCGATCACTGGCCTGGCAAAACCTGAACTACTGGCAAATGGTCCGTCCACAGTAATATCGCAGTTATACTTGACAACAGCATCGGGCAAGGTGCATGTAACCATTCCAACAAAGGGATCGAATGCAACGTGGCAAGTGTCACGTGGGCATATCCTAGAGTCAGACTTGTTTACTGGGGAAACAATAGATCTGTCTACCCTGGAAGAAATGGATGGATGGGATACATCGTCCAAATGGAGCATTGCGGGCAAGAAAAGCTCTCCTCGCCAAAATCATTGGAGTCTACCTGTATCTTTCAATACAAACGTCACGCAGCGTGAACGACGAGAAAAGCTTTCTGTTATGGCAAATGCGTTGGATAAAAGTGAAATGACAACAAGAACAACTCGTAACGGTTATTTCGCGTCACCAATTGGCCAGCTTGTTCCATCAGAAATACCACCGATT
>JALLBH010001032.1:0-11488 GCA_036940005.1 Skeletonema menzelii
ACTCCGATCTGGCGATGGACAATTTTGGCCATGGTCAGCCATGGTCAAAAAATTTTGACAAAATTCTTGGCGCGCCCCACTCGTGACTCCCAAAAAAACACACAGTTTGCTCCCCCCTACTTTTGATGGTGGCATCTGCCAAGACCAAGAACAATGATACTCCATCCCGTCGCCTTTCCAGTCCACGTCAACTCAAGGGAATGGACAACATCATCATTAAAGATAAATTGGCTTCATCGCCTCCAATCGTTGATAATGATCGGATCGATCCAGCCGATTCCGGCAATCGTAAGAATGAGCTTCGTTTCCTCGAAAAGAATAAAGGAAAGAAGCGTACGAAGAAAAAGAAGGATAGTGGCAAGGAGAGCCCTGACTATGATGGCATTAAGGGCAAGACTATGATTCCTAGAGCTCGAAGTTTGTGGCGTCTCTGGGGGGATGCATGATAGTCTGGTCCAGTCTGGTTGAGTTGTTGTAGCCCCGTCTGAGGTCGGTATAGGTCCTAGACAATCCTTCACATTCTGTTTGTTCACGTGTCATCGTACATGTAATACCTAATCTAATAAGTCGAATTAAGATTTATCGAAGTTTTTGTATACGACGCACTAGGTTACTTTCGACATGATTCAGTAACTCTCAAGCAGTTGGTGAGGCTTTCAATGTTTTATGTTCAGCTCCTCTCCGTGGGCAGCCTTTCTTCCCAAGACCGTAAGCCCTTTTCCTTGAGCAATTCTTTCAGCTCAGGCACCTTCTGGTTGAATAACCACCACTCCTTACGATCTTCAACATCCACCTAGTCAACTATTTGCAGCTCCTCCCGTGTATCATCTGCCAAGCCTGTGGCAGCTTTATCAGACTCGGTGTACTGTTTTGATCTTCTTTATGCTTTCGTCATATGGCTGAAACATTCTTGCTGCAAACCTTCACTTCAGATAGTGACAGAGGCACCGCAGTTGTTGCTTGCATGGCTTCAACTTGGCGCTTTGAGTTCAGATAAAGAACTGCTGATACTACTTCTACTTTTATCTAAGAGAGGCGTTGTTACGATGAACAAGAGAATGAGAGCCCGCCTAATGCTCGCTACGCTACTAGCCGAGTTCGTATGGGATGACAACATAAGCAGGCTGGCTAGGCCTGATCAGAGGTTAATTAATTGACCGATACGACTTTGAATGCATCACTTTCGTTCGCTGAATTGACAGTCTTTTCCTACAAGTACCATAGCATAGATAGGTAGTTACTTTTATTTATGCCAATATCCTAGGGGTATGCGCGAGGATGAGTTAACCTCTGTTGTGCTATGAGCTTGCTGAGTGGTGCTGCATGCAATCTTGCGTTCCATACTGCTTGAGACTTAAAGTAAAAAATTGGAATCATCCAGCTGCTTTCCCAAAACGTTTTTGTGTTTGACCCTTCAATCCGGTACCCATTGGACATTTTATGTTAATGACCCACTCAGCAACAAGTAGCCCGCTTCATTTCCAGTGAGTCTTTCCTTCACCAAAGCCTGAACGGTCAATCACTCACATTTTGAACTTATCTCTTTACCTATGCTTTGTACAAAAAGCCTGAATACTTAGGGTTATATTCAACTTCTTTCCGGAATTTTACATGTTTTCACGATCACATCTTCGAATATCGGGATCAGATACTTATCAGCTAAGTATTTACTACTTAGCTTACCGATCTCTAGCCATAATATTACCACAACAACTCAAGCATGAATCATCTATCAAATCATCAAAACAATCCTAGTCGCGGCGATTGGCATGAGCTCTCGAGTCACTTGGATGCCATCTTTTCAGATCATTGTGATGGAGTTGATCCACAAGCCTTGCCAACCAAAATCATTACACCCGTGCCTGAGCTCGATTCTGAGCAAACTGCCTTCGCTAAGAAAAGCTGGCAAATGTCCTCAAGTTCAAGTTACCTTGACAAGATTTCTTCCCTACTCAAGCTCAAGTTGACCCCGAAATCAGAACCGTTGCAATCAAGCCCGAGCCGACGACTGTGTTTACAAGCTATGATGTTCTCTTGGCACCTTCTTCCTCCTCACCTTCATCCAACCGCAAGGATTTGGAATACACTTTAATCAATCATGTCAGCAACCGTCGCTTCTTGGTATTACTTCGAATCTACCGTCAAAGATACATAGAAGCAGACGAACAAGGCGACCAAGTCGAGTGCTTGAGAATTATGTTCGACATAATCAAGACAATTCGTCAGCAGTGCCAGCCAAACGGAAGGTTTTTCCAATTCCAACAAGTCACGGGTAGGAATCAATGGTTTGAGATTGATGAATTAACAACTCTTATTCGCATTGTAAGAGATCAACTCACCAAGAATGTCAGCTCTTCTGCTGATGCTGATGGAGAGCGAGCTGTCAAGAGAGCACGTACTGCTACTGCCGAAACGTGTTGTCAAGTAGTAGCCAAGATGACGTTTCCACACGAACTCTCTCGAGTTGATAAGCCCATGCCATTTGATGTTATCTGCAACAGCAACTGGCTCAGTCTCCAGGCAAACTCCAATCACGTGGGCAACAATCGCTTGCAAGTCATTCTTGACATGCGCCAAGCCCAGTTTTATGAGGCATCTACTCGCGAGGAGAGAAACATTATTGTCAATGGGATTGTGAGTGCCATCATTGATGATTCGGCCAGCCAGTTTCTTTCGTTGCATGCAAGCTCTGGGAGCTACACGCATCTGTCGCGAGAGGCCGCAGCCATGTGTGTAAAGAATGCCTTGCATAGCAAGTCTGCAACTTTAATTCCTCAAGTGCAGAAGAGTCACAGCTCGGAAGCCAGCCGACTCCTTTCCCGACACCGTAATAAGCGTGTAATAGACGGAGTAGAGCGTCGACACAATGACTTGATGAACAAGATATCCATTCCCGGTATCTCCAATATGAACAGAGTTACCTACAACCCCAGGGCAGCCTGAGAATTTTGTTACTGTTTAGAATTCAAGTAAATGTACACAATATTCGTTAGACGTTAAAACTAAGAAAAACTTAAAGAACTATGCACAATAGAAGGCAAGATTCGGAGATTCTCCTGTAAGTATTGCATTGAATTCTACATAAATATCTGCTGAGAAGTGTATCTAGTTGCTTTGGAGAAGCGTTATTTTCCCATGCGGGGAGGTGAGTTAACCTCTGTTGTTGAAATTCTTCTTTCTTACATGAAATAGAGGTTGAAGTATGAACCTTGCTGAGGCAGCTTGCTATTATTTAGTTGGAATCATCCAGGACTGCTTTCCCAAAACGTTTTCAAAACGACCCTACAAGTACCTATATTGGCATTTCATGTGTTGATGACAAACTTACTAACTCGGCTGATAAGTACATAAGTAGCCTGCTTCATTCCCGATGACTTTTTCCTTCACAAGTTGCCCGTCTGCATATAGGGGTTTGGGTTCGCATCGTCATCGTAGAGATTTAAACCCACAGACGTTTTGGCAACCCACCCAGAGACTTCTGTTTGTTGGCTGGAAGGTTGCATCGGACCACCTCACTGTATCCCTTGAGTGCAGGGAAGACAGAGGCGACGACGAGCAAGAACCGAGGTCCGTCTTTGACTTGATAGGTAAGTACTTACTTACTGAGAGTGAAAGGAGGTGAAAAAAATGAGGCCGATAACATGTAAGGGTCTCATCTCACAACGCGGTACTGAAAAACGATGACCCCCTTTTCTCCGAGAAATAAATGACTCCAAGGAAAGGCCTTGACGGCTCGCTTGTGTAAGGAAGTCCATCTGCTGAGCTGATATTGTAGTTGTCCCACACGATTCTCCCACGATTAAATCGAAAGGCCTTCAGGCCAAACAGCTTTTAATAAAAGTGCACAGCCATGTTGGAAAGAGCTCACTTCATACGAACTCGAGCAACAACAACAACTCTCTATTGTATTTGTTTCACAACATTGAACAATCTTCCCACAACAAGCAACAAGCTACTGTCACTTCTCAACCTAACATCAGTCAACGAAACAGCACAATCGACACAGCCAATGAAGAATGGCATGAAATGATAACTTCCAAAGCCCCAACGTTCGCTTCTCGGCAGTTGTCTCCTGCCAATCCTACTCCAAAGGTAGTCGAAGTGAGCAATTCCCTCTCTGCGCAAGATCAAGATCTCAAATCCCTGAAGAAGAGAGACCCATTCCTCTACTACTCCATACCCGGTGTGCGTGATGCTACCGTCTGCCTGGAACACGTCGACATGCATCAAGTAGCTCAGGACAGTTTGAAAAGGCAATTCCAATCATGTCCAGCACACATGCAAACTTCATTGACAAGTGAGCCCGTCACTAAGGTAGAGCGATGCACAAGGGTCTCCTTTGAATGTCACACAGATTTACTGTTGGACTTGGACGAACTCTCGAATGATTTTGCTGAAATTGGAAAGGCACCTGAAGACTTATTCTCAGAAGGATACCCATTTGATTTCCTATTCAAGTTATTGGAACGTTCTTAAAAGACCTAAGTTTGCTTTATTAACAACTTGGCTGTAAATGTGCTGGTGCTGATTTCCTCAAAGCTTCTTGCAACAACTCAGACTCAGTCTGCAAAGAAGACCTTCTGTAACTTCCTCTTTTTGCTAGATTAGAGATCAGACTTTAGGCAAAGCCAGTACAGTATGCACAGTGGTTCGGTTGAATCTGAGTGAGTCGAGCGCTTTGGCATTTGGCATCGAATCTTCACCCCTACCTACATAGGTAGGTACCTCTACATACGTACTTAGAAGTATGTAGGTACTACCTACCACGGGGGCCGGCTGGAGGCCGCCCGCTCTAGCTGGCCGCGGGCCGGCCGCACAAGAGAGACGAGAGATGACTCTTTCTACGGTCTTCTCTCGTCTCGACCGTGTTATCGAATCTTCACAGCCGTTCACCGTTCAACTCGCCGCCGCAAACCAAGAGGCTGTACAAGAAGTAGTACCAGAGACCAACGCTGTTGTGATAGTAGAAGCCTCTGTCCACCATCAATACATAGCTAACCGGGAATAGCCGGTGCATTAAAGAGAGAGCTCTCTCTGCAGAAACACTCATTATTTTCGAGGGAAGGCAGGCCAATCCTCCACAAACAAAAAGATCTCGAAAGATTTGCAGGGTTCTCAAAAATCGAAACACGATCTCAATAAAGCATACACACTTCAAAACGATGTCGACAGGAGCTGATCCCGCCGCCGTGGATGATAGTGCACCTCCTGAGTCTGAAACTGTTGCCGTTGAGGTTCACGATGGTCCTCAAGTGGAACCAGCAGACGCTGCAGACGACGAGAGTAAAATCAAAAATTTAGAACAGCCCGATGATGATACAAAGGGGGCACCACAAGCCAAACTACCCGAAAACGAATCAAATATGGCAGCCGCCGCCACCACTACTACTAACATGGCAGTTCCAGCTTCTCCGGGCGGTGAGAGCGAGGGAGAATTTGAAGATTGTAAAATTTCCCCACTCGATGCAGATCGACAACGGAGGAGTTTGAAGAGTGCTCTTCTTAGTGATGAGCCAGAGACGACGACCATTGAGGAGGGTACGAATCATCAGTCGTCACTTCTTCATGAGGATGAATATTCGCAATCGTTAAAACAGCCTCATCATCCCAACAATCACGAGTCAGCCTTGGCCAATAGTAGTGGTGGTGGAACGAAAAAGAAGGGCATCTTTGGATTATCTGGTCCTCCCTTCCGCTCCAACAAATCCAAACCTACAAGGCAAAGGCTGGGGGGACTCAAACAGGGACATTCTCATCCACGAAAATCACCCTATCGAAGTGAGGTGGCAAGATTGCGTCATGAACAACAACAGGCACGTAAGAAACATCAACAAACCGATGGTGATGACTCTCAGTCCACAGCATCCTCGAAAACTATTTCACTCTCATCGACCAATGCACCACCCGACTCAGCCGACTTTTGGAAACAATCTGCAAAATTCAAACACATGCTCCTCACATCCGTCGGAGACTTTTTAACCTCGGCCTTTGCCGATGATGAAGAAACGTCGGCATCGTACTTTTCACAAGAGTTACTCGAGCAATTATCGGAGAACGATCCAACTATTACAGGTGTGTGGTTACAATCCAAAAATTTGAGTGATGGGGATATCAAGGTACTATGTGATAATTTAATGAGGAATACAATGGTAACGGAGGTTTGGTTACCGGGGAATTTTATTACCGATGAGGGTGCCAAGTACATTGCCCACATGCTCAAATTCAACAAGAGTATCAAGGAGTTGTTTTTGGGACAGAATGATATTGGTCCACGTGGAGCAGCGGCATTGGCGGCTGCGTTGGCGCGGGGGAATTCGACATTGGTAGCATTGGGGTTGGGGGAGAATCGCGTCGGTGTGGAGGGAGCTGGAGCCTTTGCGGCAGCGTTACGGCACAATCATGTGTTGAGGACGTTGGATTTGAAGAGGAATGGGATACCCAAGTCGAGTTCGATACGTGCCCTGTTGAGTAAGATGTTGGAGTTTAATGCGAGTGATCCGGGCGATGAGAGTTTGGTGTTGGGATTGCAAGAGGAATTGGTGGGGCTGATTCAGAATTTGCCGGAGGATGTTGCGAGTGATGTGGTGATGAAGGCGGAGGATGCCTTGAAGACTGCGATGTTGTGTCGAAGGAAAGGGGATATTGTGGGTGCTGCCGAGGCGGAGGGATTGTTTATTCGGATTTGTACTACGGGCGTAGCACCGATTGATCCTCCTGAGGAAACTGCTGGTGGTGGAAGGATGATGGGGGGTGGCAAGGGCGTCGACGCCCCCGATGCACGTTCAAGTGGTAGGAGTAGAAAGGCGAAGAGGTCGTCGAACCCCACGGAACCGGATAGGCTGGACGAAATCAACGAGGAATTATCTGCGTTGCACTTTGTGGAGGGGTCAAAAGATGCTAATTCTGATGAGAATCATTTTAATGACGAAGAGATTGACTCCAAGGTAGCAAGTGTAGAAGAGGAAGACGGAAAAGATGTTGTTGATTTCGAGGTGGTGGACAAGGGTGAGGGTGAGGAGGGGACAGCCGACAGTGACAAAAAGGAGACTTCCAATGTGAGCACAACTGACGAAGAAGGAGGGGACGAGGGCACTGCTGAAGAAGAGTCGCCCGAGACTTAAATACATGCTTGTGGATATAAGTGCAACTTGAATGTGAAAACGCTTAATTTTTAAGACAGATGAGTTACAATTGTTTTTCACACACGTGACAGTTCCTTTCTCGGACTCATTTGATTTGATGATTCTAGCGATGCAGCAAGATGCCGTGCGATGGATTAGTTTCTCTGGTATATCCACTCCCTCTGGTGTAGGCACCAACACTTTCCGTCACAGCAGTGGCCCCGCCGTCATCAGCTTTAGATTCATCGTACATGATGTCCGCTCGGAGGACATACTTCTTTCCACTAACAACATAACACTCCTCTCGTCGCAATGATTGATCGATGAGTAGGACACTCCCCACCCTGGCTTTAATATCATAATATTCCTTCCCTTGGCGGATACTTGTTGTGCCTCCACTGAATTTCTCATTCAGAAACACCTGAAGAGTGAGATGTGAAACCTCCTTCCCTGTTCGAAATGTGGTATCACGATGTGGAGCAAAGAATTCCCCCACATCATATCGAATGACATTGAATGGTTCACTAATCCTTGTGAGAATTGCACCCGCTTGCCCTTGATCCTCCTCATCCTCACTATCCCCTTCCAACGAAGGTCTTCTCTGAAACGCCCTCTCCAACGTGGTCCCCTTCAACGCATCCAAAATCCTCTGAAGCAGAACCACCGCCAAATTTGCATCATTCAATCGGCATCGTTTGCAAACCGATATATTCGATGGTGCCCCTCCCGTAGAACCACGTCTACGATAATGACTTAATTCTTCAAACTGCTCCGTCTTGGACCGACGGATCAATGCCGTACATTCTTCGGGACTTAGGACGTTGTGGATCATGGCACAAAATTTGGGTGCCCCAACGATTGGGGCTAGTTCCTTGGATAGGTCCTCGACTCGGATAGTATTTTCTCCCCGATTGGACTGTAGTCGACCAGAGATCCCCAAACGGTTGACCAATCCACTGAGTAATTTGGCATCCCCGAACAATTTGTTCGAGGAGGCAATTTGGGATTTGTATCGTATTGGTTCGATTACCGCAACACTTCCTTCGGAGGATGTCTTGGCAGAGACCTGTCTCCTTAGGGGGAATCCACCGGAGGTTGTCGTGGAGGATCGCTCTTGTTGATCAGCGAATCTGGTAGTTTTCCGGATAGTATTTTTGATAACCTCCTTGGAGGTAATCTCCTTTGAGGATGATAATTTCGATACTTCTGGAGAAACTTGCTTGGATGGGATGACCTCTTTCTTCGAACTCCCCTTGACTAAGCTACTCCTACTTGAATGATCTGAAGCTACTGCTTCTTTGATCTTTTTATTTCGTAAGAAGTCCAACGAGGGTTGGTTAGGAGTAGTAGTAGTAGCAGTAGTAGTAGTAGTAGTAGTAACCTCTTTTGCCATCGGTGGTTGCTCCACTACACCCTCTCCCCCCTCTACTACTACTTCCTCCACCTCTTCTACCATCCCCTTTTCTTCTTCCAAACCAACTAAAGCAACATCCACAGCAGTAGCAACACCACTCTCACCACTCTTCTTACTACTACCACTCCCACCACTCCTAATACTATTCCGTTCCGTGCTGCTCTGTTGCTCCTGTTCCTGCTGCTTATTCCTCATCATGATCATTTGCATCCGCATCTGCATATTCTCCTGCACCAACAATTTATTCATTTGATCCATCTGTTGCAATTTCGTTTCCAATGCACGAATGGTAAATTGTTCTTGAGAAATGGTCATGGCACTATTGGAATGATTGGTGACAACAACAGGTGGTGCACCACCTGCACCTACTACTGAGGAAGATGATACTACTGATGCATCATTGCTAGCAGCATACCGTTTCATCTCCATAACCTCCCTCGTCTTTTGAATCAATTGCTGTTGCTGCATTTCATTGTTTTTGGCCAATATCTTATTTTCCGATTGTAGAATGTTATTGGCCAATTCGACATGGTGTAATTTGGATGAGAGTGCATCAAGCTGGGTTTGTTGGTTGGCTACGAGGAGTTTTAGGTTGACTATGCTGTTGATGTGTTCTTGGTTGATTTGTTGTTGTTGTTGTTGTTGTTGATCTGTAGAAGTAGTAGATTTGTTATCCGTGGGTGGTGTTTTGGAAGAAAGATTACTCTCTGAAACCGATCGACTTTTGGAGGATATTGTCCCCCCCGCTGCATGTAGATCTGATCGTGTTTCTTCCTTGACCAAATCTAATCCCCCCATGATACGTCCACCTCCTCCTCCACTGCTGCTGCTGTAATATTGAGGAAAGGATGATGAAGATGACGATATTGGACCGGTAGTAGTATCCCCCCCTTCTTCATCCGCAGCAGCAGGAGTAGGAGTTGTCCCTCGAATATTTCCAATAAAGTTATTATTGGAATCGAATAATGCTGCGGGATGTGGATTATGATTCCCCCCCGCTGCTCTCGCAGCAGCAGCATTCGCATTATTACCCTCCTCGTCATCATCCGTCATCATACTACTCTCTTCTTCCCCATCCACTGTCAAATAATCCTCTTCACCATGCTGCTGCAGTTGCTGCTGCTGCTGCTGCTGTCGACTCTGCCGTTCCTCCCTCTTCCTCCATTCCTTCGCCACCTCCTCCCTCCGTCCATGCTCCCTCACAATACTCTCCAACAATGCCCTCCGTTCCACCACACTCAACACCCTCCCGCCATTACTAGCCGTAGTCAATTTAAGACGACGGAAGAATTCTTCTTTGACTTGATTGCATTTTTCATCACGGTAGGTTAGCCATGTTACGTCACTTGTGGATGTGTCATCGGAATCATTGGAATCATTGTCATCATCATCATCGTCATTATTATTGGCATTATTTGGAGACGACGATTTGTTGTTACTGTTGTTGGTCTTTGGTGGAACGGGTAGATGGAGTGAAAAGGAGTCAATGGCAGATGAATTGTTTTCATCATCGTCGTCACCGTTATTCGCGGAGGAGTGGTTGGGTTGACAGAGGTTGGCGGAGAGTCGATTCCGATTCATTATAGGCTCTTGTTGTTGTTGCTGCTGTTGTTGTTGTGCTGCCGAAACATGATTATGGGGGGAAACCGGTGGTGTTTCTCCTTCCTTGGTGGTAAGTGACCCTTCATCTTGGTGTTTCGATGAACATGATGATGTTGAAGACATGGTTGGCGTGAGAAGGAAGGTACGCACGACTGGCGTGTTTACGTTTGTAGGTTTGAATGCACAGGAGTTACTACAATAAGTAGATTAGTATACGACGACCGTCGTCAACAACTGTTGATGTGTAATTAGCATCACAAGTGAAGAGATAATATATCTCTCTGTGCATGCCATGATTATCTATGCAGTTTTATTTATGATGTGTGCAGACAATACTTTTAATTATTAGTCACGTCTGTAAAAACACAATTCACGTCTGTAAAAACACAATCACACTTCTCAAATAACCGCGACTCAACTATTATTTGATGAGATTTTGTATTGTACTTACGTAAGTACCGTTCTACAAGTTAAGGGTTAAATGTGAAATCTGCGCCATATAGAATTTTGTCTTACTCCTATGTACAAAAAACAAAAACACCTTTTTGCGCAGATTTCAACACAACCATGCCATGGCGATTTCCGCCACACCTACCATAAGTACTTATGTCACCTCCCTACACCATCATCAATATGATGTTATCGTGATAGTTCCACCGACACCAACCTCTTCTACACCCACCTAGAGCGATGAGGGTGCCGCTTGGTTTGGTTAGATTCGAGCCAAAACTATTACTAACATCGATTCTGCCCAATCGCCAACCGATACCTACCCCCTTGCTATGCATGTTGAGAGGTCATTGAATAAAGTCTGCGCTAAGTACTTTCACCGGGTAACTGCAATGTTATGGCTCATTTAACGCAACTGGGTGTCTCTAGCGGCGGGATGTTTTTTTTGTACATTGACCTTTGTGTGCATATGTTTGGCACTGAAGATGATGGATTTCAACGATAGAATGATATATCAACGAAATCCCCAGGAAATTCTCTTTCGTTGTATTTTAATTATTTCCACTGTAGGAGCTAATTCAGAGGAGTTATAATTACATAACGAGATGGCGCAGATTTTGGATTTTTAACCCTTAAACTCATGAAAGTCTGATGGGACGGTGGGCGTGTGTAACGTGTACGTAGGAGTAGGCCTAATACCGGGATTTAGGGTAGGGTTCGTACATACATACGTTCAGCCAACACTCATAACCCTACTTACTTCTATTAACTCTATCTAACTCTGGTAGTAATTAGTAATGATCCCAACAACAAATAACCTAAACCCCCACTTACAAATGTTCGACAATTGTACGCAGCAGCTCAAGCTTCGTATATTAGCTTTATCTATGGTACTCCGCAG
>JALLBH010001033.1:971-16266 GCA_036940005.1 Skeletonema menzelii
TCAACATTGAAGGAGATTGATTATTACCTGCACCTCTTGAAAACATACAAGAGCATGATCGCAACAAATGCTATGCTCTGCTTCCGAGAGACTCTATCTTTGCTGATTGACAAAGGAGAGGCGACTAGCATAGAAGAAAAGGCTGCCTTTGGAGACCTCAACGGCAAAGCATACAATCTGCGTGTTATGTCGCTCTATCACAAAGTAATTCGAGCTTTTTGGTCAGGCTATACTGAGCAATGTCGATATTACAGTGAAAAATATATGTCCGTTTCATTGGAAGAAGTAAGACTTTTAAGCAAGTCCCAGGTGGAATTCTATCATGGTAAGGAAGCAGACTATGAGGTTATGACGACATTGCATACTTCTGATTTCTCACCCGTTTTGCCCATCCATATCAAATGAAATAGGTCTCAATTCAATCGAAAAGCTGAGGGTACAGAAATTGGTCAAATGTCAAGAAGCAGTTCGCAAGTCTATAGCAGCGATGCGATTTGCAGCTGCTCACTCGGACTGGAACTACACAAACAAGCTTTACCTATTAGAGGCTGAGCAGCAATCCTTGTGTGAAGATCATGCCCATGCCATAAGATTGTATGACGCATCTATCGAATCTGCTAGGAGATCTGGGTTTATTCACGAGCAAGGATTGGCTTGTGAGAAGGCTGGCTTTTATTACAAGAGGTGTGGGGCTGTTCACAATGCTTTGCATTACTTCAAGCATGCCCGTGAATGTTATGAAGAGTGGGGCTCAATCATGAAAGTAAATTTGATACAGAAGGAGATAGATGGTCTCACAGTGTCATATTGAATGACACAGGACAGCTCTCTCTGAGAGAGCACGCATGTTGAATTGTGAGTGTGAGAGACGTCCCACGCTCTGACATTACTGTCACGAAGCAGAGAGGTTTGTGAGTGCTGAAGTACATAGCTCCTCCTGCTTCTCCCAAGGGAAGGAAGGAAGGAAGTAGATTAGGAGCAGTTAATTATCTGACGGAGATGTTTACCTATGTTTATCAATATTTCAGAACAAATTATTTGATGTCAGTTTGGGATGAAACAATTAAATTTGCATGTATCTCGAAGTCAGCTATCGGTTAGAAATTGCCAGTTGATTCTTTGATGTGATGATAACAGCGGTACTACTTAATCTTAATATCCTCTATGACTTGAATTGTCAATGTACCTATTTAGTGGTTTGCAGATTCTACTTTTGTCGCTTGTTCACGCGTCGTTTCTTCAACGTTCAACGTAAAGGTCATCCGGTTATCAACCAGCTCTGTTCACGCATTTTTTCTTTCATTCACCGCAAAGGCCTGTTAACATCAACTTCAAACATTAACTATCTACATAACCTATTACAGGCCCCGGCCCGCTCCACTAACCACCTCGTCATAGCAACCTATGGAGATAGTAGATAGAACTACTGGCAGTGCTGCTGCAGGTATAAAGAAGGATGATGATGATCCGTCGTCACCAAAAAAATGTGTGTTCATTGACAACAAAAATGGGGCATCCTCCTTACCGCCACCACCTCGACTACCATCAACAATACTGTCCAATAAAGGCAGCACTCGAGCACTCTCCAGACGAAATCGTGTCTACGTCTACCGCGAATTCCTTCTCTCTACATTTCCACTTTCGAAATCATCATCTGATGGCGCATACAATATCTTAGACGTGGCCGGTGGTCGCGGCGATCTCTCCTGGATACTCAACAACATTGATGGGATGAACTCCATCATTGCTGATCCTCGAATACCAAATCACAAATCATTGATTAAATCAACAGAATTTTTAATTGCTCATCCGGGCGAGGCGGCAGTGCGTGCAGTGGAGGGGGTACCAACGCATCAACCATTGGCAAAATTATTACCGAGATTGATGGAGAGGAAGACGAAGAATTGTGTTGGACAGTATGATTATTTGTCGAGTCCGTTTCATTTGAGGATACATGTTGATGATAATTTGGTCAAGACGGTGAAGAGTGTATTGAGAAGTAATGAGCATCATCTCCAAATGGAGATATGGGATGAGTACTGGCGAAAAGAGACATGCCGAATTGAATCCAATAAAGTGGTCTACGGTGGTACGTCATCAACTGACCAATCTCATCCACAACAGGAGGGAAACGAAGGTCAACAACGAAAGGAACAAATTACAGATTCTAGGAGCGCATATGATACAATTCGATCGTTGGATTATATTGCTGGGTTTCATCCTGATCAAGCAACCGAAGCTGCCATTGATTTGGCTATCTTCCTGAAGATTCCATGGGCAGTCGTTCCGTGCTGTGTGTTCCCAAAAGAGTTTCCAAATCGTCAAATCAACGGCAGTAGAGTCAAGAATCATTCGCAGCTTATTGAGTATTTGTGTATGAAGCATGAAAAGATACGAAAGGGAACATTGTCATTCGTGGAAACGGCCACGGCAAAGAATATTGTACTTTACATGCTCAGTGAAGATTATGATTAATTTGACATTGCAATCATTTGAATAAATGAGGTGTTTCGGCAGCTTACTTAGTCTAGTATGCTTCATCAAGAAGTTGAACATTACATAAAAGTACGACACATGGCACGGCGCAGTATCCTTCCCTTCTCTTTTGACCGCTGCTTCTTAGTTTACATGCAATTCACTTCCATTCGCCAGAGATTCGAACCGAGAAGGCTTGATATAATCAAAGCACTCGTCAATTCTCTTAGTGTCGGTCTGAATGCAAACATGTTTCCTACCCTTGACAGGTGAAGGAGTGCATACTTTCTTCTTCCGCTCTCGGCTTGTCTCATTTCCGCAACCTGTTACTTTGACAATCGGATATGCAAATAAAGAACCACCAAGTAACCTCCTATCAAAGTGTACGGTAGCATTAGATTGCTGCCACGAATTCTGAGCCTTGGGAGTACTATTAAAAATGCTTCTTCTAACGACGCGAGTGTCCACCATGATGTTATGGACGTGTGGATTTCTGACTTTACATCCATCGTAGCTCGTCAGAACCTTAATCGGTTTGTCTGGTGGTCTCTTTCGTTGCGGCATATCGAATGGAGACGAAAGAACTAGTCGACAAGCCGACATGGTCAGAACAGTGTTGAAGGTAGAAGGATAGAGTTGTACTTTTTGGCGCGCTCCTCCATCGCCAACTCGATTTGTGGCCTCACAATGTTGCTTCGAATCTACATCTGCTCCGGCTCAAAACAGTATCATAGCAGCTAAATCAAATCAAAGAACTATTATTCCCAGCCGCCAACATGATGGGATTTTCCGGCTTCATGATGGGATATGTTGAGGAGGACAACGATGATCCCACACCTGAAGATATCGGCAGATTCATCCCACAAGCAGAGCTCCAGACATGGTGGGCATATATGCAAAGAAGATATCCGCAAGTCTTCCCAGCGTCCGATCCTTGTCCTAACAGGCAGTGGCCCAAAGATACCAAGATCAGAACTTACTTTGACGGTGATAGGAGTAAGGAGTTGAATGCTATTATCCTCGGATCCAAGATGAAAGTAGAACCCTTTTCACCATCGGGAGAGCAATACCCAATGTACGTTGTTCGATGTCCCCCTAGCTCTAATGAATTATCGTATATTCACTTGACTGAAGCTCACGAAGAAGATGGATGGAAGGTTGAACAAGAGAAATCGGCAGCCTGTCGAGGAAACGCATCCTTACCATCACCAGAAGAGATCAAAATTATCGCACTTGAATACAACTACGAGGAGCGTAGGGACGAAGCATCAAGAACGTTATTCTTCAAAGACACGTCCACTGCGCACAATCCGACACTAATAAATATTTTCTATACCACTGGTGGTGTCATGACGAAGCTTAGCCATCCAAGAAGTGGATACAATCAACTTTGGCGGACAAATGCATATGATTCTGCGACTTCTCTTGCAGCAATCTTTGAGAATCCAAGGGTGCATACAGGAAAGGGTTATCGTAATGCTGGCAATGCAGTTAGGGGTTGTGTGAAGTGCGGTCAAGAGAAGAAGCGTGGTGAGTTTAGTAATAACCAATGGCGGAAAGGGCGGGGTGAATCGAAGTGTACCAGTTGTGTGCAGAGCAAACGCAGGGGAAGAAATCATCTTACTGACACATCTAATGAGATCAGATGGGAGTCTATCATTGATTCGATTACGTGCGATTCAGAAGGGTGTCGTAATCACTCTCCTTCTATTCGGTGCCAAACTTGTTGTGTGGTGTACTATTGCTCTGAGACATGTAGGCTTCGTCACCAGCGCGAACATTCCCAAGAGTGCATGAATGTTGATGTGTTTCGGTTGCAGTACCAAATGAGTGGCGACGATGTCAACCTGAGATCGGGACTATGCAACGCTGGACCCTCTACTATGTCTCAGCTGAGGGGACGAGCAATGGCCACCCAACTCTCGGGCGATCGAACGGTTGATTCCTTGCTGTTGCAAGCGGAATACATCCATCAAGCGGATGAAAATTGGGAACAAGCTCTCGGGATCTACCATAGGATACTGATGGCATCCTACGAGGTGGAAGACCACAACGACATCGCAACACCCCCACAGTGGCGTCAGGTGTACATGGGCATAAATCGATGCAGCTACATGTTGGGAATGTATGACAAATGCATTTCAGCTGGAACTGCTGCCGTTGAAATGAATCGAAATTTTCCGCAGGTGCACAGGTATATCGCATTAGCTCACGAGGCAAATGGTGATCATGCTGAGGCGATAAAGACAATGAAGCATGCAATCCTATACGAAGCACCATGGTGTGATGTTACATTACAGTTGAACAAAGATCTGTTACGCAGGAATCCTTATTCCGGGTTTAATTGAGTCCACAAAGAAGCAGAAAAGAAGACAGGACTGGGGGGGGAATAATAATAGGCAAGGGTGATAGTGCTGCAGATCTAGAGCGAACTCAAAGTATCTAGAGAAGAGCAGTATCTATCTAACTAGAGATTGGATATCATCCAAATTCATTTTGCTCAAGTCAAAGGCACCATCGTCATCGTCGTCATCTCCTTCAAATATGTTCAACAGATCATCAAACAATTGTTTTCCCTTCTCCCATTTGTCCTTCGTAAACTTGATCACCTTTTGCGCCTTTTCAGATTTGACCAATGGGAGCTCCTTCACCTTCCCTTTCAACTGCTGTAACTTCTCATTAAGTTTGCTATCTGCGTCATCATCATCCTCTTCTGGTAGATTTGCCTTTACCATTTTTTCATTACCATTTACAAGACTCTCAAACAAAGCATCAATCTCAGTCTCGTCATCATCATCACCCCCAAATAGTCCCAACTGAGGCAATGCCTTCTTCACAGGCGTTGCAATCTTATCAAACTTCACCTTGATTGCCCCACCCAAACTCTTGACTTTTTTGGTGATTATTTTCAATGCCTGACCAACGAGCACATCTTGCATGGAAGATCCGTCGGCACCTACATCGAGTTCATCGGGAACTTCCACACTTTCGAAGAATTTGTCGACATCGTCAAGACCCGTGACGAATTCGCGGTTGGCATCTTTGTTGTTCGAGGATGGTGGCGATGATGAAGAAGTGGGGGGTAGTGGATCATCGTACTGGATGTTAATCTTTTCCTCGTCCATTGTTGTCATCGTATCGGGAGATTCTTTCGTAGAAATTTTTATCGTCTCAGGCGATGGTGCATCATTGTCGAGAACCATTGGTGTTTCGTCGTCCTCGTCAACAACATTGGTTGTATCGCTTTCGGGCTGCACTTCCTGCTGCACTCCCCCATCGTTGTTAAATACACCATGATCGTCTTCCTCGTCTGTCGTCAGAATCTCAGCGGAATCTTCAGTACTCCCCTCATTTATTCCTACAGATTCGTCCATATCACTTTCTGCAACATCTTCCACATTTGTTTGCTGCTGTTTTAAAGGAGGTTCCTCGTCCTCCCCATCATCATCATCGTCTTTCTCTAATGACTCAATTCCTGACTCGGATTCAATTGTTGGTTCATTCTCTTCCTCGGAACTTTCATCCAAATCTACATCAGTACCAGTTTTTGTACCACCATAAGCATCAGGCTCAAGCTCCGGAAGCGGTCCCGTCGGTGGTGGTGCAACAGCGTTATATGACTCAACAGCAGGTACCACATCACTCTCATAACGATGCTCATGGTGTTCCTCCACTGACTCTGATGGGCTTCCCTCCTCAATAGTTTCTGCTTCAACAACAACATCATCTGAATCAATCGATGGTGGAGCATCTGTATCACCACCCATTTGAGGAGCTTTTGCTGCATTATCATGTTCACCCTCGTCCTTTGCCATTTCTACTACATCATTATTGTTGTCGTTATCCACATTGTCGATGGTTTGCACTGGAGCAATACCCCCAGCTAATACTACGCCATCATCTTCAGTAACAACTTCTTCTTTTTCTTCTTCATCTCTATCTACCTCTTCTTCTTCTTCTTCTTCACTGTTATCTATCTGTGACGTATCAACAACATTAGTATTAACGATGTCAATTTCAGAAGAAGATGGTTCTACACCAACCTCCCCATCATCTTGATCATCGTCAATAGTAATTGTCTCCTCTTCATTCGTACCGTCAGCACTTCTATCCTCATCCTCATCAGACGAAGAAGTTTCGCTATCGATGGTAACTTCCTCTTCAATCGCAGTATTATTATCGTCAACAACATCGCTTTCTTCTTCAATAACATTAGTCTGTAACTTCTTAGGAATCAGCAGCAGCTCCTCCATCTGGCCCGTGGTATACGGCGGAAAGGCCGGTTTGAAATCATACACTACCCACTGCTGCCGCTTCTGTTCACCATCTTCTCTATCAAAGTCAGATGATGATTTTCGTTGTCGCAACATTACGTCACCACCATCTTGAATAGTGGTGAATAGTGGCTTCTGCTGATGTTGAGCTTGAGTAAATGCGATGAGGAGATGGAAGAGTAGACATGATGTTGTGAGTGTCATTATTGTTGGAGGTTGGAGTTGGCGGCGGGGAAGAGTAATAATTGATGTTCTTCGCCGCTTCTTCTTGTTGTGAAGGAGACGGGGTTGTTGCTCTTGGAGTGATGGAGTATTCATATTGGGATTGGCGAAGTTATTATTAGGCTTGTGCTCGTAGTGGGGCTTCTTGAGAGGTGTTGCGTGTGAGGTGGAAGCAAATTTGTTGGCGCCAAAAAGTCTTTGGCGGACAAAAGGAGACGGACTCTCTCGTCTCTCGTCTCTTACTTCTCCATGTTTCTGAATCTTGACCAAAACAGTTCTTTAATGGGAGAAGGCAGGTAGGTTGCTAATTTAAATAAGAATGCAACACTAATAATAATTTAACAGAAATTTTATAGTATGTCTGGTGCTGGTGGGCCCTCTAGGGGGCGAAGTTATCATCTATTGTAGTCTAACCAACTAAGAATGCAACACTACCTAATTTTGTTCTAGTGATACTTACGATATGAATCTATCATGAATGAAGTAGATAAAGTACTGGAATGGGACCATATATATGTATCTAAAATGGAAATGACCACCATCTACTTTTACATTCAAATACATACTTCAGTATTGTATTACCTTTTATTTCTCCACCCTGCTCTGCTAAGGCTATGTACTTAGGACCTTCAGTCCCGTGTAACCTCTGGAATCTGGAATACTTGTCATGCGAACTCTGGCAATAGTCTGAGAAGTACTTACTCGAGTTGAAGTTCGCTGATCGGAGAGGGGTTATCCTTTTGTGACGTCATCAGTAAAAATTTATTTTGTTGTACATCGTCGCGAAGAGCTGCGCCTGTTCGTTCGCATCTCGCTGCTCGCTGTTCAATTTCCCCATCTCCGAACTATTTCAACGTAGGAATTAGTATATGTATAAGAGAAATCTCCTCAAAAAAGGTATGTAGGAGTAATAATTATTACTCCTATTCGATGGATAGGCACACATATATATTGCTCTGGTGGTGTAGGTGCCCCACAACGATAATATGACTATGATCGAAGATAGAGAGGGTGGATGACACCGCTGCAAGTGGAAGTGGGAAGCTAGCGTGCGACATGGCGGCTTGTGCATCCAGTGGCATCACCGCATGACGTTAAATTGAAGGACTGCTCCGCTTGCCTTGTAAAATGATGCAGCGTGAAGTGTCAGAAGGATCATCGGCCACAGCAAGCACAAACGGGATTGTAAGAAGCGGGTGACAGAACTGCGTGATGACCTCCTCTTTATGCAGCCTACATGCAGTCACTATGAAGAATGTCCGATCTGCTTATTTCCGATGCCGCTCGAGGTAAATAAACATATGATGTTGTCGTCTTGTTTACCAATATTTGCTTGGGGATGCGCTTACGCCGATTTTCAACTACACGAGTCGCATGCGTATCCATTCTGTCGGCAAGATGTAACAATGTCTGATACCGATGCGAATATCACGAGCACGAGGAGGGCTGAGGCGAATTATCCGCTTACTATGTTGTGTCAAGAGGGATTAGAACAAGCCAAGAAAGGAAATATTCGTAGGGCATTTGAGTATTTGACGAAGGCAGAATCAGACAAGAGGATGGGGGGGAAGTTTCTTTATCATTTGGAAGAGGCTACTATTGGTGGTCGTCCCGATGCGAGATTCCGTCTTGCGTGTTGTGAGGAGCGCAAAGGAAGGATTGATAGAGCAGTGAAGCATTCTACCAGCAGGCAATCAATAATATCGATCAATTGCAGCGAGGAAGACTGGAGCAGGAATGTGCGCACGTAGGAAGAAAGAGACGGAGAGATCGAACAACAAGTTTCCGGTTGAGATGAGGTCGAATGCCCAACGCCCTTGCATCATCTGACAAGTGCCGATTTCAACCGCACTAAGGTGCATGTCACGTGAATTGACGAACACTGACGCTTAGCAGCACGGCGGACTGCACCATTAGCAACGCGACGAGCTGGTGGACGTGCCATGACGTGATCTACTACCATTGATGTGTCATGTGCAACAAAAATAATGCATGCGAACCTTGAAATTACGCGTGAGTTCAATAGTTCAATAAGTACAGTAAATTTATCTACCCTTGAGCTTGAATTAAGTAAATTACCATAGCTAGAGAGATGAGGTACGTATGATGGAGATAGTAACTAAAATAAACGTATTTACCATACCTCTATCGTAAGTATCATCTTTTTCTACATATACCTCTAATTACGTGACGGATGATGTGACAGGATAACCCTACCCCGAACAACGAACTTCAACCGATAAGTACGAACAGCGACACAAAACTTGTCAAAACCACACATACTTAGCACGAAGGTTCAACGGCGGACATAGCGTCCGCAAGGTGCTTTCTATGCGTTGGGCCTGAGGCCCAGCTTCGTGCGTGGTTGTGTGCGGGGGGAGAATCAGGGAAGATGAGACGCTATGTCTGAAATCGGCGATTTTAAACCATCGTGAAAGAACAGCATAGAAGCAGAGTCGCACCAAACTTCCGCTTCATTGAACGATTCTTCCTGGAAAGTTCTCTACCTTGAAGTGAAAGTGCAGGGATCGAAGCAGAAGAGACACCGCAAGAAGATGGACACGTCGCCCTCCGCCATGATTGAGGCCAACATCACTTCGTTCAATTAAATAAAAAGAAGACAAACTAGATACAAATCAAAATCAGTGCAATCTGTGGATAAACGGCATTTACATTTATATCCAACCCAATTTCACCTTCCTTCGGCCTTCTTTCTGGCAAGAGGAGTAGCCGACTGAGCTGAGACTGAGAGAGAGCGCAAGTAGTGCCAAGTTCAAGTTGTTGGGACGGAACTGAGAGTAGAGACGCCGCTGTCACTTTCATTGTCCACCAGCAACCATGTCAAACAAGATGTCAGTGAGGTTCAAAGTACAGTCCCCACCACCACCTTCGGCGTCCTCGGATGATGAACTCGATGATTCTGCAGTCATCCAAGCTTCCGCTAAAATTCTTGGTGATGATGGCACCGATCAGGAACCTTCTTCACAGTCAGAGTCACTCTTAGATGACACAGATAAAGAAGCCCCCAAGAACAGCACTAGTACCACCACGACCACGAAGAGCAAGCGCAACATTGGCCTCGGTCTCGGTGGGAAGAAGCAACTTAGTTTCAAGCAGAGGACGAGGAGGAGACTTACGGCCCGATCAGCCTCCTTCGATATGGATGGGAAAGGCTATCTCACCAAGGAAGAATCCGCTGCTAGGGCGTTGGCCGATGAATCGGGGAATGTTCCCCCAAGTGCCGTCGTCATGTTAATGAATCGTCTGAAGGCCACGGATAAAAAGGTAGTGAAGTTGAAATTCATCAGCTTCTCAACACTACTTCTACTAATCGGTGTGGGGGCAGCACTCACTGTAATTGTTACCTTGGCAGGGAAGAATACAATGGGGGTAATTGAAGAGAATGCTGTCACGTAAGTATAAGTATGAACTGTGCAGACCCTTTTCCTGCCTGTGCACATTGTCGTGATCCCCCCCGCCTAATATTACTCTTCTACTCATGACATTTTTCTATAGGTCCGTGGAAAAGGATCCTCGAGGAGTAACCCACCTTTCTGACAAGAAAACAGGAGATGTGCTAACAGTGAGGGGAGATGGGGACACATTCGTAGCAGATCAACGCTCCCTTGAGGGAGAATCATTCCAGTGCGTCCCCATCACACAGGTGGCAGCCATGGTGAATGATGTTGCTCATGCCACGCCGGCTAGCCTCGTTTTCAATAATGAAGAAGGCATTGAGTCCAACGTGCTTTCGTTGGCAGGTGATTTTGAAGACGAAGGCGATGCTCTCACTTTCGCAAATAAAAAAATCAAAGTAGCATTGAACTCAGATGCATGTAACCAAGCCCGACGTCTCATTGCAAGTGATGGGGGAGAGGTGGACGAGAAGAAGACCTCAGTCATCCAGACGGGTCAACAAGGTCGAGGAAACAAACGATCACTCCGCAATCCCATGTCTGTTACGTCCCAAGCCTCGAGGTTAAGCCTTGGCGCAACATCTTCGGTAACGACTCCAAGGTTGAAGAATATCAAGGACAAGGAATATACGTCTTTGTTGCGCCCTTCTCATTCTGATTCAGGCTTGGGTAACGAACAAAGAGTTGTCAGTATTAATCCAGATACCTCGTCGTTGACTGAGGCAGAGATCACTGAGAAGCATAGGAAGCAGTATGTTGCAGCCAGACTTCGTCTTGATCTTGATTCAACTACTGGAGCAGCTGATGGTCGATATTTGGAGACTTTCGATGAAGCTCTAGCTGATGTTCCAATATACCTTACATCTGATTCATCCGGTACCAAAGACTTGCCAATTGGACGTTTTTTCATGTAAGTGTTTTCACTCTAATTTGTCTCCATGCCAATGCACTACCCACTGTCTAACATCTTTCTCTATCTCTATAATATGTTACTTCCTCTTTTACAGAAAGTCAATTCTCAAGGATGAGTACATTTACGTGCCTCCTGGATCAAATTGTAACGAAGGGGATGAAGTATCTGTTGGGAAATATTACGATGATGACGCAGAATGGGACCGATTCAGTTGGTATATTATCAAGAACCTATACGGTGGCTACAGAATCAAATCTATGTACTGCACATGGTCTTACAAAGAAATGGTTCTCGGCCCAAAAAATTTGAAGTGTGATGAAGGCCAGCCGATCACACTCACAGAATGGACAGACATAGTAGGTAATAGAAGGCAGAAGTGGGTTGACAACAGTGGCGTAGACTCTGTGAGAGAGTTCAATGTCCACGGGACTTGCAACCAAGAAATCACATTGAGTGACGATGGTAACGGATTGGTCCTGAAGAAGAACACAAAAATACCTATAGCTGGTGGTGGGGTAAGTATCTACTCTTTGATATCGAGCAATGGATTGTTTCGGCCTGTTTGCTCATTTGTTTTCATCTGATCCGTTTTTCTTCCTATTAGAATCTTGAGAAGCAGCAGTGGATCATATATAGTAGAGAGCGTATTACTCCTACGTCAAATAAATACAAACTTACTTTGGCTGGCTGCCATAAGGAAGGAGATAGATGCGGGGGTGGATCAGGGACCTGTTGCTACGGACTAGAATGTAAGCATGCTGTTACGATACTGTGTTTGTTTTCTTTCGCTCTTTCCTGTCCTCACACTCAGTTATTCTCACGCGTTCCTCTCTCACACCAAAAATATTTAGGTAAAAAGAATGCTTGTTATCGTAGAGGTGTCAATATTAATTCTTCTTTTTATGTTATGGGCGATCTCCCTAACGGAGAGTTTTTGATGTAAGAATATATGTTTTATGGTATGGCACTTTCATTGCTATTGCTTGTAGACTGACTTCTGGTCTCCTTCTCTCTCCTGCACGAAACATCACAGAAATGCATTCTCTTCACTTTATTACATGCATTTGCCACTGGATCTGGACGACGACAAAGTATGCGCAGATGGAGTGGAAGTCCAGGTTGGAGGAGTCACCAGTCAGCAAATATTTGAATCTGATGAGTTATCATTGTCGAAATATCGCTGGCGTATTATTACAGACAGCAGGGGTGATGCAAATAAAATTATCAGCGTCTTTTGTGAGGAATACAAGAAGGGCTTTGTTGGTAACACGATCATTATGGAAAAGGAAAAGAGATTTACGATATCCGTTAAATCGCTTCAAAGTGGTGAGCCGCTCATTCTGAAGAAATGGACTGATGGAGATGCAAAACAGGAGTGGGCGAATGGGCATACCAACGAAGCTGTAAAGGTATTCCAGCCAAAGTCAAACAATGCCTTCAGTATTAATTTTGAGACTTCAGACAATAGCCTGGTATTGGATAATTTCAGAAAAGGTGACTCGAGCCAGCAATGGGTGTTACTCGACAAGGATGGACACCTTGGTGGTTGTAAGCAGAATTACGAAAAATGTGACTACGATTCATTTCAGTGCTGCTTCGGCATGGAATGTGTTGATCCTGAGGGTTATGGTGATTATATATGTCTTCATGTGCCAAGACAATTGGGAGAGGTTTGTGGTATTGGTAACAAGTGTGCCGACCCATATCACTGTGGGGGTTACGGTGGCGATGGCGAACAAGTTTGCAGAGAATTGATGGAAGGAGAAGAAGGAGACAAATGCGGAAATGTGTTTGGATGCAAGGAAGGTCTGTTTTGTATTCGCGAGAGATGTCTAGAGAAGATAGGATACCCTAACAATCTCAATTGGTTTGATAAAGGCGTGTGGAAATGTGCAACGAAAGATGGGGCCTTAGCGAAGGCGAAAGGAATTTGCGATTTCGATGATCCTTGCGTTTGCACCGCCACCCTTCCCGGCTCTGATGAATACACCACGTACAGGTCTCTTGTTCAGGATATAAATTCGAAACAGGCTGAACTTGAGACACTCGTTTCTAATCTGGCCGCTGTCAACAAATTCAACCATGACATGGCAGTCAATCAAGATTCCATTGCATGGACCTACTCTTCTTATAAGTCTGCATATCTCGGACAACAACTTCATGTCTGTGAAGATATTGGCGGCTTCGTAGACGATTGTTCTAATCATAATTTGGAAGGCATTGAAAAAGAAGAATATGAAGGGAATTGTACAGCGGCGAGAGCAGAATATGAATCCAATCTAAACGCGGTAAGTCAATATGCCCTCTTCTTCTTCGTTCTGCGAACTTGTTTTCTAAATTGAGACTGAACCCCTTCTTCTTGCTGCCACTTTTCTACTTGTGTAACGTGATGCAGGATGGGGAGTACTGCGACAAAGCGACACGAGCCGACGTTTTAGCCAACCAATTTTCTTCAGAAATACTGACATTGCAAGAAGATCTCATAACAAAGCGATCCGAAAGAGATGGACTCATTGAAGCACAAACTCGTGTTTTGGACAATGACGAGAATGTTGTGGAATGGTATGCAATGGAGCAGTTCAAAAAACCTTGGAAGTTTCGAGAGGGCTTTTTGGAAACAAACAAGTGCACACTTATTTCAGGATTGTTGTGGGTTATCAAGCAAATCCTCAACCTTATTGGCAAGGTAGTAATGAAGGCAGTCGATGCCGCGTTTACTGCAGCATCTTTTGGCTCCGGAGCTGCAGCTGTAGTAGCAAAAGAAATTTTTTGCGCTGGATTTGTTACTGGTCAACCGGGTGGGGCTTTCTTTTTGTCGTGGATGGAAGACTTAATAGGCAGAGCATTGACAGTAATGTACAACTATTTCGAGGCCAAAGACCAAGATGTGAAGGTGTGGAAAATTCTCACAGGTGAGTAGCTGAATTTTAGGGTTTCTCCACCGATGTCTTACAACTTCTTCTGACATTTCACTATCATTTCCATGACATCTTTTTTCTTTGTGTCACACAAAGATGTTGTCTGGGTGTTGTTGATAAGCCAGGAGATATTGAATGATCTTACGAATGCTTTCTGTGAGTACACCTTTGCTTCCCTTTTTCCTTCTCGCCTATCTACTTTGTCAACTCAGAAACCAATCATACCTTTTTCATCGCAGTAAACCTTGTTTGTGGTAACTTTGGCTCGTTTTTCATTAGCCTTATTCAGCCTTTCATTACGTGCAACATTGAAGGTTGCTGGGAATCAGATCCTACTTGCACATGCCCATACCGTTTTGCTTGTTGCAAAGCCTACAGCTCTGGCGAATGCAGGCCCCGCAGACTCGAGCAAGAGTTTATCGAGCTCATGGAGTCAGACGTTGTGGCGCCTCAGAGTCCAAGAATGATAGCTCCACCTCAGTATCTTCCCTAGGGAGGCCTGGAGATGAAACCCAGTGTGACAAAATTCTATGTTTGTGGTACATGAACTGAAAAAGCATGCCCAAAACGTTGTACTTTAGTTGGGCGGGATGTACCATTACTAATTCATCATTGAATTGCACCAGTTATTAGAATAATAATATGTAGAGATGCAATTCACACTACTCTACTAAGTATTATTGACTCTTGCTTTCGACAAATAACTCCAGGAATGATCTTATTTGGAGCGAGCGAGCTCGTGAAATCTTGCAATGGAATCTACAATGATGCTTCTCGGTTTGTCGAGATGATACAACATATTGGATTTGTCATCGCAGAAGTCTGCGAAGAGTTTCAGCAACAGAAGCAAGTATCAAAGTGGAAACAGTGGCAATGAGAAGAGCTTTTACTTTTGCTCCTGCCTTTCGAGAGTTCGAGTCGGTGAACTATTAATTTCCAGAAGAAATACGCTAAGTAAATTTCAATATCGCACTACATTCACTAAACGTGCTCACCCCTATTTTGGTGAAGCTTATTTACTGGAGCCATGAAATAGCCTTCGTTGCCCTAAGCTTGGTGACAGTATTTACCCAGAAA
>JALLBH010001037.1:0-12065 GCA_036940005.1 Skeletonema menzelii
GAGAGAGAGAGAGAGAGAGAGAGAGAGAGAGAGAGAGAGAGAGAGAGAGAGAGAAGAGCTCATAAATTCTAAAGACAGCTGTTGTAATATACACAGACATAGCCGCCTCAAACACAAATCATGACATTGCTTAATGGATACAAGACTCCGCCAGCAAAAGAATCGGGCGAGTTAGGATTGAGCCCTCCAACCTGGCCGCAATCACACACCGGAAGCTCGTCTTTCTCATCCCCCAACCTCTTCTGCCAAAAGAGCAGCAGCAAGAACAACAACGTTAGCGACAGTCATAATCTTGAGGATGAGGGAAAGACATTGTACGAAGACTTTGTTCAGGAACATCTTATTGTTTCTCCCAACAAAAATGGTGAAGTCTTAACTTCTGGAGGGTCTGACATTATCAGACAGGAAGAACAGGGCTCCAATTGCAATATCGTATTTGAATCTAATTCCACAGCTTCAAAATCAACTAGAACTACCGGTGGACTGGCTCTTCAATTGGGTGCAACAGAACTAGCAAAAAGCAAAGCTGGTGATGTAGATGAAATCAAATCATTGAAGAAAACATTCAAGAATCAGGCTGAGGAATTCATTGTAGCCCATTCTGATTCTGGAAAAGCATGATGCAGTCTCAACATCGACATGGAACTTGAACGGAAAAAGGCTTCACATTGAACGGCTTCTTTTTGAGTCTGATAGGGAAGATATGGAAAGGACTAGGTATACCGAGGCCTTTCACCTCCTTAGAGCATATCCCGCGTGGTGGTAATAGGGACTTTTTAGAGTTTTAGACTTTAATGAAAAATTTAAACACAAAAATGAATTGAAAATAGCTTTTGGGTTGGCACAACAGACACATTGGGAATTGTGTCAGACTACTATCGTTGTTTCCTTGTACTTATATCTTTCCTTTTGCTTGAATATATTTTTGCTTCTGCCCTGGAGGAGGAGGAGGAGGAGGAGGAAAAGGCGTTCCATAGTTAGTGTGTGCCAGTGGAGTCAAGGTCAACGGGCAAAAGGCAATAAAAGGCAATGGCAATGGCAATGGGCATCAGCAGAACTTACTCGTCTACCTGAGGTGCGTGTATGTATGTACGTTATGTGTGTACATGTGCTATGCATGTGTAATTGTAATTCACATGATGAAGACTCATACCAGTGTACAACCTATCCCAACTCTCTCAGATTTTGTCACTGACGCTGACAGCTGGGCCTGGTTGGTGTGAAAGTAAGTATGTTGAGAAACCTATCTAACCTCTCCTGATCTGGTACTCAAGCAAGCAAGCCCTTTCAAAAAATCAAGCTTCAAGACTACTATTGTTGTTTCCTTGTATCTTTCCTTGTTGCTTGCCTTCCCACTTACAATACAGATCAGAGTCAGAGCCACTGCCCATAATATTTCTGCTGATGATCCAAATTAGTTGCGATCTACATTCCGTATTTCTGACCATCCAACAAACAGGGCCCAGGCAAAAAGCAACCAAGACCAAAACCAAAACCAGTCCATAACCTAGCCAGCTCAGCACCAGCATATAAAATAATGGCAACCCAAAGAGTACTTCATTCAAATGGCAATGGTGGTGGTGCCAGTTTCATTAATGATCAAGCAAAGGGTAGTAATAGTAATAGTGGTATACATATAGGTCATGATAATGAAGATCAAGGAACTGCCCACCATAAATATTCATCTTTTTCAAGCTTGGACAGAGTATTTTATCTGTCAATGTGGTGATGTGGTACTGAATGCAGAGGAAGTATTTTGGATTGGACTTCCTGAGCATTGAGTACCACATGGTCTGACATCATCTCTCTCTCTTTCTCTCATGGACAGCTTCTCTGTCAATTGCCTGCTTTCTAGTTCTGCTCCTAGAGGTAGTTCTTTCTATGAGCTCTTTCTCTCTTCTCAGAATTGTGTCTTTTTATTTTTAAGCTTGATAAAAACCTAATAAATTCCCATCTCAGGAAACGCTCTGAGAAGACGAAAAATACTCTCGGTGTACTTTGTGGTCTCCTTGTCTCCATCTCCAACACTAGCAGTCTCAAAAAGGAGTTGAAGGGGGAGTTTCCCCTCCAAGTTCCTTTTCGAGACTGACAGTGGACCATAATTTTCCAGAATTAGTGCAATTATTTCATGGTTTGCATCAAGGCAAGCATAATGTAGTGCCGTGTTACCCTTGGAATCGGCAATACGGATAGTGTTCCTATCACTATCATGGTTTATCAAAATTTGAATGACATTAGAAGGGCGACGGGACTGAATTGCCAGATGGAGAGGCACCGCCCCGTCTTTATTGGGAGTTTGAAGTGCAGCGGGATTTCCTTCAACCAGCAACTTAATTGCTCCAATACTGCTTAATTCATCCCGCATAACCATGTGGAGTAGTTCTGGGCCATATTCTTCTTCTAGCTTCTTGTATGGAAGGGCAAACACTTGATTACAATGTAGAAAACTCCTCAAGGTAAAACAGAATCTCCTCTGTCGACGCATGTCTCTCGTCAACCCAGAGTGCGTGACTCCTCGAGGAAAGGCATTAAACAAGACTTTGACTAGCCTGAGGTCAGGTGATTGCAATCTCCTTGTTTTTTCAGCTGCCAAACATGCAAGGTGAAGCGGTAGGTGCCCACGAAATTCCTGAGATGCCACTTTGCTCCCCGGGAAATTCACCAAAAAATCCAGGACAGGCACAGCACGATCATTTAACTCTCCAGTTTTATATGCACCAGTTATAGCCGCATTGATTGGGTAACCAGTTCTTGGACCAGCAAAGGCATTGAGGCAATCGGGATTAGCTTTTACCAGCATATGCACAATTGGAAAGTTGTAATAGAAACAAGCAATATGAAGGGGGGTCCCTTTTCTCCCCCCCCCAGCATATTTCATCACAGATTCCGGATATGCCTCAATTAATTTTTGCATAAAAGGAACTGGTGTAGAGTGGTGTATTGCCGCGAAATGTATTGGTAGGAACCCCTTTTCACGTGTACTTATCTCCACCATTCCTTTATTTTTTTGTAGCAGGAACTCCAAGATTTCCATCTTATCAGAGGCATTCAAATGAGGATTAGCACATAAGCAATGGAGAGCTGTCAAGTCATCATCATCTTTGCAAAAAATACATTCGGGCCATGCATTGACCAGAATTTTCACCAGATCGAGAGTAACAGCTTTATTTCGTAAAATAATGTGGAGGTTGGTTTTCTTACTTGCAGATGTCAATCTAGCTGCTTCTGGGAAAAAATGCAAAACAGTGTTAAGAATTCCCTCCGTAAGCTGGTCACTCAAAAGCAACCAATGAAAAAATAGGAGGTTTGCCGGCTCCAATTTTTTTGTTGGTGACCACGACCACCCCCAGTGGTGAATGATGTTCTTAAGCTCTTCTTCCGTCTTTTCCCTCCCAGATGATGGACGGCAATACCCTTCCAACTCCTTGATTAGACCCTCCGGAGGAAAAGAAATTGCAGTAGTTTTGGCGGTTGACATAGTTCTTCTTCCTTCTTCCAGAGCTGCTATCGGTACCTTCCTACAGACCAGCTCATGCCATCATCCAGCGGCAGGCCTCTAGCAAGGTACTTATCCACGAGCTAAGTAGATGGATATCAAGAACACAACTTTCTCGCTGTCCTTCTCTCATCTCGCCTGCCCCACTCATCAAGGCTGCCCCCTTTCGAACAGCAACGTCATTCCTCTCTAGTCGATTTAGACTTCTTCTTCACCAAACTGAATGAACTTGCCCCTCCTAGAGGCTGCCGCCTCAACTCCTTCAAAACCCGCATCCTTACTTCCACCAACGGTTCATCCCCTATACCGTCTCTTCGTCGCACCAATCCAGCCCTTGCCACCTCCCTCCAACGTGCCATCAACTCCTATTCCATCTCCAAAGCTTCCAATCCCACCGATCCACCCATCCCTGTCGAAATAGTAGAGGGCTACCGCCTCCTCGGTGCCCCAGTAGGATCAGCCAAGTTCGCAAGAGAATTCTGCTTTGAGCGTGTTGCGGCTGCCACCGCCGATGCCCACACCCTCACTTCTTCCGTGTCCAACCTCCAAACCCGCCTCCGCCTCTTCATCCAATGCACCATCCATAAATTGCCGCACCTTCTCGGTTATGATGTCCTCCACCACCTACCCCTTGACTACAACATGTCAGGATTCAACTGGGAAGGCTGGGAGGGACCTCTCATCGATGCCACCAACCATCTCATGTCCAACTTCCTGAAACAACTCCTTAATCTCGATGCCTCACTACCATTTCCATCCCACTCCTTGTACATCGCCCAAGGAGGCATTCCTGCAGGAGGCCTAGGGCTCTACCGACCAGGAGCCCGAGCTATCCCCGATTTCGTCCTCTCCGCCTTCACACCAACGCCACAACCACCGCCCTTACCTACGCCAGCACTCCCGAAAACCTCTGCCATATCCTTCCAGGGGTCCTTTCCTCCCACATGTCCTACCCACTAGTCCACATGTCTCGTAGCAACGTTAAACACCGCCTCAACAACTTCGATTTCATTGTCATGCTCAAGCGCAAACTAGTCCTCCCGATCTACCACCCAGCCTCAGCTCCTGTTTGTAAATGCGGCACCACCCATGACATTTACGGCCAGCATCACTTCCGCTGCACTCGCATCAGCAAGAAAGCCGCTCACAACTACATCATGAGCACGGCCTTCAACCAGCCCTCCAGCAAATCCTTCCCACTGCTGGAATCATCAGCCCATCATCCATCGTCCAAACCGAAGCCCCTCAACACATCGCCCAGCAACCTCTTCTCCGGCCATTCGACATCGAGTATCAACCCAACCACACCCTTGGGGATTCCAACCTTCCACCGTCTCACTTCGCCGTTTGCGGTGCTGACATCACAATAGACCATTGCCCTGACCCTCCTCCTACCTCTGCTATTGAAGACATTCCCTCATTTACAGCCAATGCTGAACGATGTCTACAAAAAGCGGAAAAGAGGAAGTTCACGACGATGGGGAGTTGTACTGTCACCACCGACACAATGTCGAGAGAAGACGTCCTTCGCACCCTCCATTCCGATGCCAAACACCTTCAAATGTGGGCAATCTGTCCATATGGCGGCTTAGGTCCAATGTTCCGCAGATTCCTATTCGGCGACGACCCCATCCAACCACTCTCCTTCTCAGCAAACAAGCCTCACGCAGCGAAGATGTACCGCGACTCCCTCCAAAGCACAGCTCCTCATGGCATCCTTCCCCTTGCAAATTCTTCTTGGTCTGCCTCCAAACCAGCTTCCCAGCGATTCTATGGACACTCCTACACAGCACCTACCCCTCAGATCCATTTCCTTCAACAGTTTGGCCTTGCCTGCACCAAGGCGTTCGCTTTCCACATCCGTCGACCAGTCAGTACCCAGCAGGCTGCACAGGCGGCTTCGGGACCAGCCCGAGCCCCTCCAAGTACTTAGAGTATTGAATACTCCTATTGACATAGCATAGTATAAATTACTCGGAATGTAGACGAGCAGACATCTACATCTACATCTCTTTTGCTTTTGTCTTTCTCTTTCCTTTCTTTTCTGCAATCAACACGCAGAGCAACAGCACAGGGCCTATGGTTATTGTACCACCCCTTTCGAAGATCGAGAAATTGGTCGAGAGACACAATGATATGGTAGCCTCTCCATCATCATCATATAAAAAAGCAGATGATCGGTGTCGGTGTCGGCCTCGTCTAACCCTAACCACTCAATCTCAATCAGCTCGTCAACAGACTCATTGTAGAAAGATGTGCGACCGAGGTGAGATGTGTCTTCATTGAGACAACCGCAACGGATCTCCTTTCACCAAGTTTGCAATTGCAAATAGATAGAGGCCTCTCTCGAGAGGGAAATTAGAAACTATTAGAGTTAGAGAGTCCTCTTTGCGCTCTATCTCTATATCCTTCACAGAGTTTGCTAACAATAAATAAATTTACTTAAGAATTAGTAGTTATCTGTGTTGATCGCCGTTGCTGTCTGCCGTACTATCGTCGCTGTTGCTGTTGCTGTTTCCTTTTGCTGGTAAATCCAAGTCGCCCTCGGCATCATAGTCGGAATCCAAATACTCAAACAAATCTGCAATAGACAAATCTCCCTCAGACCTGTCGGCTATTGTTTGTCCGCTGCTGTCTGCTGTATTCTCACCATCTGACAGCCTAGGTTTTTTCTTTTGATTCTCGTCCTTGCTCTCGGACTCGGATGACTCTGACTCTTGTCCATGATTGTCCCCTGAGACAGATGTTTCACTGTCTTGTTGCCCAGTGGCATCGTCGCCCAAGAAATATTCAAGTGCCATGGATTCTGAATTTGAATTCATCCCTCCAAAAATAAGTGAACCGGTAGGATTGTCTCCAATATTGCTTCTTCTCACACCAGTACTTTTAACATAATCAAAGGCAAAGTTGATTACCCCACTATAGCAATCCTCAAAATCTAATTTGGTAGGATCTGATACCCCACACTCTTTGACAGCTCTCCTCCATTTGGGACAGTTTTTAAGTTTGACCATTGCACGCGCGAGAAACCCAAGAAATTGCAGCATGATCTTGTCACTCGTTTCTATTCTATCATTGACATCATCGTCGTCGTCGTTACGTGTCCTCTTTTTCTTTGCATTTTTTGCTTGCTTTTGCATTTTAGCCAAGACAGCTTCCGACTTCCCACCTTCCCTACCGATTCTTTCATGAGGGGTAGGATCCTCATCAACGTCATCGTCATCATTGGCATCAGGTAGTGCAGCAGCAGCATCTTCTTGTGCTTCAAATTCAACCGCAGATGCACCACTATGACTATGATCTTCTTTGCCACCATTGCCAGTGTCTTCTTTGTCAACATCTCCATCAGTTTCTTTGAGGAGATCGCAAATTTTGTCCTCATTCAAAGCTTCAACCGGAAGAGAAAATACTTGTGGAAGTTGAATACCGATTGAAGGATCAATGCAAATTCTGTCATATTCGTTGTTAACCACTCCAGGCTGTGAGTTAAAGGGGGTTAGACCCAAAAACATTTGGACTCTCCGCCTAACTCCATCTCCGTCGAGGAGTTGACTCATCAAAAGAGAGATTGCCAAAAGAACTGTTGCTGATGTGGAAGAAGCAGCCCCTTTATCCAATAGGAGAAAGGTCACCTTGTTCTTTATATGTCCAAATCTAGGCCGAAACCAATAATCTGAACCAATTGGCATCGAGAGTAAGACTCGTTTAACAGTATTTGCCGCATCAACAAAGGAACCTGCTTCCAAAAGATTAAGGATATCGTTGAATATCTTCTTTGAAGCCATCTGAACCATAACTATCCTTGGGACATATCTCCTCTTGTTACTCCCAGGTTTGGTACGTGTCTGATATGAAATATCGAAGAGGATCAACGAGACACCGGTGAATGCATAAATCGAAGATAATAATTCAAGTGCCTTCTTTTCTTCGCGGGTTTTTGCAAACAGTGCTTTAATCCTCTTTAACAACAAAGGACATAAAAAGGAATTCAAACAAATTGTGAGAGAGATTAAGGCGAGGTTTTTGATCTTGAAACCTGCACCTGAGTCCCAAACCCAAATCTGTTCAGGTTTGAATGCTCTTTCGAGATGATCGGCAATTTCAGGCGCCCAATTGTTAGATTTTGTACCTTCATACAGCATCGGCAGAAAGGTTAATTCCTTCCGCAATTTGGAAAAGAATAAAGCCAAAAAGTTGTCAAAATCTTGCAAAGCAGAGTGGATTGATTCTCCTTCTAAAGGGAGCCCCATCAGCTCCATCGCTCTTGTTGAGCGTTGTTTTAAAATGGCTTTATGCATCAACGAAAGGAGGAAGAAGGTCCAGAGTTCCGAGAGCGTTTCGGCTAACTGAAGCGGGGTTAACTGAACTTCCTGCTCCTGCGCTGACATTTGCGTTGTTTTCCACCTCATCAAAGCTTCCAACTGCCCAATAATTTGGTCTGGCAGCTCAGCCTCGCGAAAGATTGATCCAGCAAGGCTTACGTAAGTATCTGGGGTGAGTTTGATGTCAACATACGCTAGCATTGCATCGGAATTGTCAGCATTACCAACATTTTCAAAGCGCCTTTCAGTGCCTTGTCTATCCGTTTGTATTTGAACAAGGTGGTTGTGTAGGTTATCATCGTAATTCTTGTCACCAGAACTCTTGGAGTTTTCGAAGAATGACAACAGCAGCTGAGCACAATCGGCCGTGCCAATGAATCGGAGCAATTGTCCCATCATTTCTCCGTAATTGACCAGATCCAGATCGATTTCTTTCTCCATCATTTCAATGACAAAACAAATCGAATTCAGGGTGGACAAAGGCAACTGTAGATTTTCGTCAGCTTTGAATGAACCATCCCTTAAAGCAAACACATATGCATGCATTGATTCTTTAGAACCAGCTGGTTTAACATCAAAGCGACAATTAAACTGAAAAGAACCAGCACCAGCAAAGTCAAGTTGCAGTTCACCAAAGTCTCCGTCAAGGAGGTTATGGAAAGCTTCCCAAAAAGCAATGGATCGGTGCATGCCATCACTGAGAGATTCAAATGGAGTCAGCGAAAACGAACAAAACATAAAAGTCATTATGTACACGCTTCCAACTTACGACAAAATGGTGGCAATCCTGCTAATGCGGGAAAAATTGAGCAATACGAACCGAAGGAAAAGATCGCCAGAATTGCCACTTGCAAGGAGATCCTCCACACGCTTGTAACCTCCCAACCAAAGGTCCTCAACATCGGTCCAGTCACGTTCATTGATCCATACTTTTTGCTCTTCTACCTCCATTTCCATAAATTTATTCCACCAGGTTTGTACACAAGATACAAAGGTATCCAAAGAACAATCCGGATCGTTGTGTTGGTCGAGTGGGATCCCAAAGCCAAGTCGAGTGTAGGCGGCAATTACTTTTTCTTCATTGCAATCAGTTGCTTGCCAGTTCGATTGGTCTCCATTGTCCGTTTTCCACAACCGGCATGCTCCTGGGATGTCTTGCTCGCTGTACTCTACGCTAACTAATCCCGCAACAATAGCTTTCGACACGTAATGTAGGTTCTTGCACTTGATGAAAGCTTTGCATTTGTCGATCTTCGTTCGAAGAGCTGTTTGTCTTGCGTTCCCTTGGTTGTGAAATGAAGTTGTTCCATTTTCGATCCAGAGCAAGGTAAGAAGGTGGAGCTCAGCTACCGTAATCACTTTTGATGCCATTGTGAACAACATTGTGTATGTGCAGTGTTGATTTTATCGAAAGGTGTTTTTATGAGACCGATGTTTGGAAGGATCGAAATAGCTTGCATGAAAGTGGAAGACATTGGCCGAGCATTCGGCAGATAATCGGCAGAATATTGCTTCCGCTGGAGTTGTTACGGAGTTAAACATGTACATGCGTAGGAATTAGTAACCGCCGATCTAAAATCAGGGAATTCGATTGGAATTAGTAGTACTGTAGTAGAAATAGAAGATTGTGTCTTCAAGTAGTGGTATGTTGCAACGTCGCCATTTTCCATTCTGCCAAAAAAAAGAACACTTACTCTCTCTCTCTCTCTCCGCTCTCCGCGCAGCTAGCGTCGTCACCACCTATCTACTCGTCTCATGAGACATGAGACTACCATCACTACCGACTATACCAGCCGAGATACCTCCACACCTACACCCCCTACGTTAATAGACGAAACAATAATAATATTATCAAATAATCTACTTGGCTGCTCTAATATTTTATTATTATGCTGTTGCCGATGCTACTGGCGGTGCTTGACCATCATCTGAAACGCTCAAAATAGGCGCTCCTAAATTATCCTACCATATGATGGTGCGAGGAGCGATCCAACAGCACAGTATGCCGGCGCCTCATTCCGTCTTCACCCCAGAATAAACGGATTCAACAATATCTGGCTTGTGACCATTCATGATTTCAAAAATTTTAATGCCAGAGAGGGGGATAATACCAATGGTCTCATCTCGACACATCATCTCAACGAATCTCGTCGCTGAATCCGAAGACAAATCTTTAATAAAGAAGACATTACCATCGCAACTTAATTCACCGTTGAAAGCCACCACAGCCTCCCATCCACTGCTTTTGAATAACTCTGTAATATAGCGTTGAGCGATCGGGTGTGTCATCCTTTTAAAAATTGATATAGATCATTCAACAAACTAAACAAGTTTGACCGAACAACAAACAGATTCCCATTCCTCACTTCACCAGTTCTATGGTCAGTGACTCGATCTCCAAACCGTTGTAAATCTTCCTGAGCTTGGACGTACCCACAACCAAGTCGCTTCATCATAGCAACCGAGGTGGGTATCGGTGTCGGTGTCGGTGAGCCATCAACAGTTGTACAGACGAAGACTAATTCGTTTATCAATTTTATGAGCAGAATATTTGTTGTATTCGGCTATGGGTGAGAGGAGCAACAAGAGGAGTGGTATCTTGATGTGGTATTGGAGGAGGAGGAAGTTCATCTCACTGCACTTCCTCCTCCTCCAGTACCACATGATTATGTATGTATGTATTTATGATGTGACTTGGACATGGCTCTCTCTCTCTCTCTCTCTCTCTCTCTNACATGATTATGTATGTATGTATTTATGATGTGACTTGGACATGGCTCTCTCTCTCTCTCTCTCTCTCTCTCTAGAGAGAGAGAGAGAGAGAGAGAGAGAGAGCAGAGAAGAAGCTCAGGGTATTTCAGCACACACGTACAACACACTTTTATCTCATCTACTTTGCCCCTCTTCTGTTCCACAGCATGAACTAAGTGCTAATGTTTGGATCGGAAGGGGCAAGCAACAAATAGGGCAGTCACCACGATCATTACTCTCAGGTTGCTTGAATAATTGATCATCTATCAATTCAGCGGCAAGTCTGCTGCGGGTCAGATCAATTAGCGACATCGTCATAAACAACTACGTCTTCACTTATCATCAATCCTAATTATGAGCGCAACACTTGACATTCATGTGGCAAGATATGACAAGCTTGGAATTTATGTACTCATTGTAGTTACTAGTGCTCAACTCTCCAATTCTAGGAAAGGAAGCACATTCTTAATCACTATATCAGCAGAGCACAAAAGGCGCTTCTCCTTCCTAGCAACTTTCCCATCAACCTTGATCTTCTTTGATTGTCTCTCCAACTCAACCGAACCAGAACTGGCTCCCGCTTCACCAACAGTAAGCTTAGCCTTCCATAGAGCAAGCTCCAAGAGGGACATTGCCTCCTTCACATACCTGCAGTGCCTAGCTTTGTACTCATTCAGTTTGTTTAGGACCGATGCAAGCCACCACTTGATTAGTCGTGACTTTGCATCCCCCCAACAACATTGATTGTTGCTAGAATAGCAGAAGTCAAACTGGTCTGGAGCATTACCTGGCAAATACTCTCTCAGTAAATGTTCTTTCAAAGGGATGGCAATGCGTTGAAGGCTCTGACAGTGGTCAAACGCACGTGCCCAAATGCTTTCAATTCGTTCCGATAATTCAACATCTATCAGTTTGGTGCAATCCGAAAATGCAGATAGTCCGATGGTGATGATGGAGGGTAACTTGAGATGCTGTAGAGAGATGCATAGTGCGAATGCACAGCCGCTAATAATTTCTAGCCTGTCGCCGAACTCAACAGAAAGTAAATTTTTACACTTATAAAAAGAAAATGCACCAATCGCAACAGCAGATTTGAGATTTATCAGCCTCAAAGACTTGGCACTCATAGAACGCCGAATTTCCAATTCTTCGGATTCCATCGTGAGTGTCCACCGTAACCAAATGCTTACAATCTCTGAATGCGTTGTCCTCAATCTCATCGATGGATTCATCGATGAGGGCGTGAGTGATATGCTGAGGAGCCCGTCCTCCCCTGTAGATAAAAACATCCCCATCAAAGTTATCATCTGCGTGGTCCGCCATGATTCTTTCTGTACTTGCGCGCTGGCTGAAAAAATATTATGAGCACAAGGCTACTTCTTATTGTACTTAGGTGCGTAGCGTAGGTTGACATCATCTCTCATCTCTCATGGACAGCTTCTCTGTCAATGTGGTGATGCGGTACTGAATGCAGAGGAAGTATTTTGGATTGGACT
>JALLBH010001039.1:0-14488 GCA_036940005.1 Skeletonema menzelii
GATCACTGGTCTCGTTTTCTAAAAGTGGTCTCGTTATTTCCACCAATTAGGGTACTTCTTTGTAGCTTGACACTCTTTTTATCACTGTCACTTAGCACGATGGAAGTGGAATGACTGACGCACAACACATCGTCTCGTAGCATAATATCAAGGGACAATGGCGAAGATAACAAGAATAATTGGTAGCACTGCTTGCCTCGTTGTTTGCAGTAGTCTGCTCTTCCACCCTGACAGTGTATCTGCCTTCACAACGAGCTACTTACCAACATCATCACATACACGTGGCAACCCAGTTATTACTTCTCTGTCCATGAGGTTAAACCCATTTGAGGGCAAAGATAACGAGGATCGACCCTACCCATTTGCTTCTGCTGTAACCACAGCTGGACTCGCAGCCACTTTGATTCTGAGCTCACTTGCAAACCCAGTCTTTGCTGACACACCAGCAAGCGCAACCCAAAAATATGATGGTTTTGCTGAATACGCCAAAGAAAACCAAATGGAACAATCTGACGTAGGCTGCTTTATCAATAAATGTGGAGATCAAACAAAGCAGCTCTTTTCCAATCCACGTGGTATTAAAGGTGTCTCATGTCTCGGTCGCTGCAAGGGAGAACAGAGTTGTGCAACACGATGCTTCGCTGAATTTGGCTCTGAAGATTTAGACAACTGGCTAAGCTGTACTATTGAAGAAAACGAGTGTGTTAAGGTTCCCAAGAATGTAGATAATAGCGCAGAAAATATTGGATATAGCACTGCAGTGAAGAAGTTTGATCCATCCTCTCTGATTGGTTTATGGTACAAGACAGACGGACTCAATCCAAACTATGACTTGTTTGATTGTCAGTCCAATACCTTCGAGTTTACTGATGACACCAAGAGTCAGTTGGATATGGGAATTTTCTTTCGAGTGCCGCGCCCAGAGGAGTACGGAGGTGGATATTGGGAAAACTCGCTGACTGAACACATGGTTGTGGATGCAGTCATGCCCGATGTGGAAAATCCCACAGGGAGAACGATGCACACTGCTGGCAAGATGTATGGTCTGAAGTTTACTGAAAATTGGTACATTCTTGGAGAATCAGACGGTGACAAAGATATCCCACCTTTCAAGCTTGTGGCCTACAAGGGGCATACTCTCCAGGGCAATTACGAAGGGGCATTTGTGTATGCAAAGGAGTCAATTCTGCCAAGCGCGGCTGTTCCTGCAGTAAAGGAAGCTGCCGCTAAGGCTGGACTCGATTTCGACAAGTTCACAAGAATTGACAATACTTGCTCAACAGAACGTGCGTCATTGAATGATGCATCAGCGGGCACTGGGACATCGACTACCGACTGGGTCGACCTTGTTATTGGAGAAGGAGGAGTCATTGATTGGGTTGTTCCAGGATGGAGAGGCGAGTACAAGAAATAAGTATGTAGCATACTGCTAGCTATCTCAGAATAACACCCACGAGATAGACGATGCACCTTAAGATTAAGAGTTGCTTTTGCCTCTCTTTTTTGTTTTGCTAAATTTTCCTCACAAGGAATGCTCCTCCGCTGACTTTATTTTTGCCACCGCTTGTATCTTTACCTATTCGAAACTCGAATCCCATCTCATCTTCGTGTTCCTCCAAATATCGCTTGACAGCATTGAACAGCACACCACCGCCTTCACGGCGCTGATGCCCAACCCCTACATGCTGACCACTACCTGTGATTACCCAAACTTCAGAGTTTGCAGATAAGGCTTTGGTGAGGAAGCGATTGAGTACTGGTGTGATAGTTTTGGCAGATTGAAAATGAACATCTAGAAGTGCGACTTTGCCTCCTCTCGTATTGATTGTGTCATTCTTTCTTTCAAAGCATGACGGGATTTGAACTTTTGAAAGGTGTTCCTTGTGATAGTCATTAACTGCGATAAATCTTTCGATTGGATTGGCAATGTGAAAGTATGCTGAGTTTGCAGTATCAGGCAGCCAAACCTCTTTCGGAATTGCAACAGCCCGCTTGTTTCTAGCAGCATTAGTGTTATGTTGATAGGTTTCATTTCTCTCAACTTTCGCAGTCATTGTTTGTTCTGCAGACTGAGGAGGAGGACGCTTTGCAGCAATACTTGCCCATCCACTTGTAGGGGCCTCCTCTTGTGTGGTTTGATTATAAGACGAGATATCGTTAGTGTGTGATGCCACAAGTTCAGCAGGGGTTGGGTTTGCCTCATTTTGTGCCTCTTGCTGTAGTGCAAATGTTTCCTCTGCTCCTTCTCCATAGAGTAATTCATATACTTCTTCCATTTCTCTGCGGCGATTATCATCGTCGTACCAGGGATCATGATCTGAAGTAAACCAATCAGGATAAGGGCACCCTTTTTGCTTCCATTCCTGAAATGATTGCGGTGCAGGTTGCGACACAATATCATTCGTTGCTGGTTGCCACAATTTTGACGTTGCATTCAGAGAAGACGTCGTTTGTTGAGGGTACATTAATGTGTACACCTCATATGGCTGCCGTTGCATTCCACTTCCTGGATAATACCAAATATTGTATGATTCAGTTGCATCCATCGTTGCAGGTGCGGGACAGTTTGTTGCCATCCATTGCTCATAGGTGGGAATAATGCTGCTTCCATTATTTATTGTAAGCCCATTTACCTCTTGGCATATTTCCGCCTCTTCCACCTCCCAAGGATGAAAATAGAGGCAACCCTCTGTCATACAATCATCGCCATAGGTACAATTGTGCTTTTTGTATTGAGCTCTCACCCTTTCCGCCTCCTCTTCACCCGGGTGTCGATTCAAGCATTTATTTCCGTAAGAGCAAATGCCCCCTAAGAACTGTTTGCAAATCTTGCTCTTTGGGTCATCATGATAACTTTCATACTGCTGAGTCGCAGCAGTGGGCTTGTCATGCCGAAACGCACATCCTTTTCTATTGCAGGCTGATCCGTAGGCGCATTTCGGGACAGTGGACTTCCGCGTCTTCTTGGAACCAGTGGCAATTGTAAGCGGCCGACCGCCGCCACCACGAATAGTATTTGTATAGGCCTGCTTCATGACGATAGCTTCCTCCTTTGCCCTCCCGCACAACACGGTGTATCTGCTTCTTTCACCACTGCCAATCTACTTCTTCAATGTAATAGGTGATACATACTTTTCGTATGTGTCGGAGCAATTGGAAATTGGACACCTCGCACCTCGCTATTTTACGTGCTAAGAAGTATCTCCGTGCGTGAAGTGTAGTGCTGGAGTTTCAGTTAGCAAGTGCGAAGGCGAAGTGAAACGGAAGATTTGTGATTGTGACAGTGACATGTCGTTCGACTTCCAGAGACTCACTTTCTCGCGACATTGAACATTTCCCGGCCTAAACGTAAACGCGAGCTGCACTGCGTACTGTGTGCAGTGTATCTTTGGGAGTGACCGCATTGGATGCTGCCTTCCAGGCATACTACACACAACAATAACAATGGCGACGACCAAAAATTCTTCTGAGGCGATGCCAAGAACGTCACCAGGATGGCGTCACCACTCTCTGGTGCGGTTAGTCCCAATTTTTGCTTTGGGTGCGATCTATTTTTTTTTGAACGGCACAAGCTTGAATGATGATGCCCAGGGACGCACCGGCATGGATAAGCTCTTGAATGAGCCCGTTCTCAGAGATGAGCCTCTTATTTTTAATGAGCCTGTGCTGAAAGAGAACGAGACAGAAGAACAGGAAGGAGAGGCTTTGCCTGTTTTGAAAGAGACTGTGAAAGATTCGCCCCCGCCCCCTTTCCACACAGATCCTTTAGCCATACCGTCCACCAAATCGGCCAAAGCAAAAGGTGGCGACTCAAAGAGCAAGGGGGGCAAGGCGGAGCCTAAATCAAAGTCAAAGTCAGCCAAAGCGGAGGGAGCGAAAGCCGAGAAGCACGATGCAAAGTCCAAAAGTGCGAAGGGCGGCAGTAAGAGCAAAAAATCCAAGGGTGCCAAATCTGAAGCTGCGTCCGCCAAAGCTGAAAAGCATGACGGTAAGGCCACTAAGGGTAGCGCAAAGTCGGCGAAAAGTAAAGAGAAGAGTAAAGGTGGTGCAAAATCAGAGAAGAAGTCTGCGTCAGCGAAGTCTGCAAAGGCGGCTGTAGAAAAAATTGCACTTGAGGTGCAGAAAGAAATTGTTGAGGAGGTTGAAGCTGAATATGACATTATTGAAGATGCAGAGTAGTCGAGCGCATTGTATGCAAATAAACTTGAAGATGGCGTAGATAGAGTAAGTTAAAGTAGTTAGGAGGTTTGAACAATCGAATTGCATCAATCTTATTTTTAAGCCTAATTTTGAGTGAACACAAACGCAACAAGCGCCCAAGCCACCACCAGAAGGAGGAAGGTCAGAAAGAGAAACACAGAGTCCAGCACCTGGAGACATTCGTTGCTATTTCTTGGAAGTTTCATGACACCTACACTATCCGCCACCTCTTCCAATTTGTCGGACAAATACCCATCCGCAGCTAATTGCAAAGCTATGTTGTCAATCGTCTGAAGAAATTGTAGCGCGGCGAAGTTTAAGAACATTCCAAGAATTCCGGTCGCTTGCAACAGCAGTGTGGTATTGATAAAGAGGAAGGATAGCCCGTCAATCATCCGCATCATGTTGGCTGCATGGTATTTCCCATTAGATGCATGAGGGCTCACTTCCAAAATAACCTTGTCCCATTTGAGGTTGGCATAGATGAAAAAGGTAACAACTAGTTCTTCTTGAACTGCTACATTCACTGGGAGCAGCATCAATTGAGTCATCCTGATAATGGTGGGATTGTCTGCTGGGGGGAACTCATATGTCGTATAAAGATCATAGGCAATGATGTAGATCAACCCAAGTTTCAACAACCACACGAAGAGAGAGAACCAATAGGCCTGGCTGCCAACTTCAGCAAGGAAAAACATATTGTACACATCTTCCTCAAGTTTCTCCATGTCTTCGTCTTCCAGACCAAGTAAAAGAGCTAAAGTTTGCCCTCCACCATCTCCCTTATCTACATGCAGTTGGCGTTCTTGCATGTAAACTTTGCGAACCTCCTCTTTTGTAATGTACCCATCATGATCGACATCCATCATCATGAAGAGATCAGCTATAGCCTTCTCCGAATGATCTGTTTTTCTCTTCATATAAGCCATAAATTCATTTTTCGTCAAAGAACCATTCCCATCCACATCAGCCTGATCAAAAAATTTATCTGCGTCGCGGGATACTTTAAGCATGGCCTGGTCCGCATCTCCCATTGTTCCACCATCAGCCTCCCTTTTCTTCTTCAAAAACGCAGTTCTCACTTCATCCCTGGTGATATCCCCATTGCCATCAACATCGATCGATTCGAAGCAGTGAATGATCTCATCAATATCATGGTCAGTGTGTTTCCTCATGTAAAACTCGAACTCATCGAAAGTCAGTACACCATCCCCACTTGTGTCAGCTACATCGAACATGGCATCTGCACTCCTTAAAATATCCATCATCATATCATCCGGTGAACCACGCGTCAAACTATGAATTGATTTATTATTCAGTGACCTACTGCTTTGGTCCATTTTGTCCATTCGACGTCCAGATTCATTCATTCGGTGATCAGACCTTTGTCTACGCATCCCTTTATGGCCCCTACCACCGCCGCCACCACCACCGCTTCCTCTTCTTCCGCCTCCCCTTCCACCACCTCCTCCTCCTCCTCCTCTTCCGCCGTTACGACCCCTACCACTGCTGCCGCTAAAGTCATCCTCGAACATTTCCTCTATTTGCTTAGGCTTTACCTTAACCACGCCGGGACCGTCATCAAGCGATATCATGACACGTTCTCCATCGCGAGTGTAATTGTTGATTGTCCCCACTTTGCCGTTGAGAGCGGGATTTTTGAGACCAACAAGACGAACTCTGCTTCCTTCTGGGGGAAGGTCGTAGCGTTCTCCGTTGGTGATCATGGTTTGGATGGATAATAACCGCTATAATTGCAATGTCCAATACCAAAATGTAAAGATGATTCACAGACAGATCGTTGATGTGGTCACTTTTTGACTTTGATGTTTTTTTTATATATATATGCCTCCAAACTTATCACTGCCAATGGTTGGTTGTTCGAGACTACGGACGCAAGTACTCCTACTAATCGACCTAATTCCTCTTGCGGTTATGATGTTGTTGCAAGCAGGGGGACGGGGACGCGACGGGGACGGGGAGGTTTTGAAATCATAAAACGTACAACTTTCCTAAAGGCCCTTCTCGCTTTCTTCTTTGGGCTGTAGTGAGTCATACGTACAGATTACCTTAGATAAGATCTAACCTTACCCGTACATGACAGCGGTGACGAACGACCACGACATACACCGACAGACCACCGGCACCGACACCATGGCCAGCTGCCCAACAGCCGCCGTGATTCCATTGTTCCTTGTACAATAGTTGAAAAGTGTAGAGCATAAAAGATACTCTACTATTCTTATGCTTATGCTTATGCCTATTTACAATGCGAAGATGCCAATGCACAATTCAAATAAATGCAAATCAAACGACTGACCGAACAACCATGTTATCTTGCCGTGCCCTGATCCTACTTGCTTTAGCTGCCTTGGCCATTCAACTGTGTGAATCGGCTCCAACTTTCACCAAGTCGTCCACAGCTGAACAAACATTTGTTCGGGGAATGATGGCAGCCGATCATCAATTTGGACTGTACATTTTATCCGAGACTAGTCGGGGTGGTGGTACCGATATCCGTACTGCGGACGATGACGTCAGTGAGCAACGAATAAATCCAACTATCCACGCTTGTGAAGAAGCAATTATGAGAGCGAGGAAAACTGCATTTAGGTTTCGTAATAGCGTGAGACGGGAGGCTATCAGACATTTGCCCGTCAATGGCGGAAAGAATAAATGAACACTCGAGATGTCGTTGCTCTGTGAACTTTTGTGAAGTATTTGTGATGATCTGGTAGTATAGAATCATCGGTAATAATTTGATGTGTTATAATGCGTTTCATAGTCTCCTAGATATTTGCCGATGCGGTTTGTCTTCTCTATTATTTGCTTCTGTCTCAAATGATTGCAATACATAGACATCATGAATACTTCTTTATGTAGGCGCAGGAGCATGCGTCATCACTCTACTTTTCATCAATATACTTACAGCTCTTCCTCCGACGCAACCCCTGTCAATCGGTTCTACCCACTCACAACAATCTGAGTAGTGCACCGAGTATTACCTCATGACTGGACCTTTTCTTCTGGTGGTTACACTGCTGTGTCTTTTGAATAATTTGGTTCCCACCCATCAGTCGTTCATGTCGTCGACAACAATACAGTTCGCTCGAAATACATTTCTTTACAAAAGCAAGGTGTCATCGTTGCCGCGGTTAATGTCTAGTGTTCCTTCCTATCCTCGTGCAGCTGTGTCTGTTGTAATTCGGTTCCATGACAGGTCGCGGCAATCAACACCATCAAATATTGAACCAGTGAGATACTTACTCATACAGAGAGGCAAGGCACCAAATAAGGGAATGTGGTCGTTTCCTGGTGGAAAGATCGAGACAAATGAAGTGACAATGGAGGCAGCAAAACGTGAATTGAGGGAAGAGACAGGCTTGGGAGACAGCATGAATAATCAACAATTGACTTTAAAGTGGTACGAAGATGGACCATTTACTTGCTCTGATGCAATCACTGATGGTTTTCATTACGTGATCAGTCAATGCTTTGCTGAGGTTATTGCATCGTCACAGCCAAATATTACAGCATCAGATGACGCCATGGATGCTAAATGGTGGAGTGTAGAGGAGGTAGAAGTGGCTGAAGCTGCAAGCAATGTGAGTCCTGGTGTGCTCAGAGTTTTGAGGAGATCGGAGGTATTGTATGACAAAGGTCTACTGAAGTAAAATAGTGATGTGATGTGTGATAATCACATTGCGATAGATCAAGCAAATATTCTCTACATTACAACATTATAAAACTTCTAACAAACAGCAAGGCAGTGTATCTCTCAGCATCCTCTGCGCTTTGACAAAACGGTCGACAGCACAACAGCGAGTCCAACTCCACAAGCCGCTATGATTGTAGCATATTGAGACAAAGCACTCTTCCTCTGGCATTTCGTTTCTGCGTCATCCCATAGTGGAGACCTTTTTGACGCTACTTCAACGTAACCATCCTCGTTGAGACTGCTCCATTTCTTGCCATCACTATGCTGTTTCGCCCCTTTTTTCCAAAATAACTCTTCCTCCGTATCAATAATGCACGCCAGAAGTTTCTCTTGGCAAGCAGCATATTTTGCTTCCAACCTCTCACGTGGCTGCATTGTTTCATTCCTCCACTCATTCACACGAGCATGATGCTCTATAAGCTTCTGTCGAATGTGATCTGGTACATCATCCAATTTTAAGTCTTCAGGAAGAGAAGGTGGCTCTCTAGGCAACTCATCCAGCTCTTGCTGTATAGCGACAATTTCCTTGATGAGCGAGGACACATACTTGGCTTTCCCGTAATCAATCTTTTCCTGGTTACTACCTGCTGTGGTAGCATTGGTGATTGTTTCATATACACCTTGGAACCATTTCCACATTCCAACAAAGGGATGGTTCTGAATGCATTTATTGCTATTGGTTGCACTATCATCAGATTTCGTTTTCATCTCCTCCAAGATTAGCAATTTGATATAATTGTTCGCATCAGCAGTGAAGTTGTCCCAATCTTCAACTTGCTCCCACCACTTTTCCACCGAAGCTTCGCCTTTTTCCTCCGCAGAAGTCATCAAAGATAACACAGAGATTCCATCGCAATCATTGTCAGTGCTAAGGAATCTGCCAATGGTTGCATATGAATCAGGTGAATGGCGCGGTGTAGACTGTGAAGACATCGACGAAACACTGTCATAAGAGCCGTGGCTATTGGAAAGACTCGAGAGGAATGATGTCAATGAACTATCAATCATTGATGGGTTAATAGACAACGGCGCAGTGGACCCCGCCGACGATGGATCATCACTATGGTTGTCAGCAGAATTTAAAGAATGATTGGCGGTTTGAATTGTCTGAGCAGAAGATAGGATGGTGCCTCCGGAGGATGCCGTTGAAGGTGTGTCATTATGTTGTGTCGTGCTCTCGAGAGTTCTTGCCAGCGTTTCTTCATCTTCAATCCCGTGCTCTTGAAGCACCTCATTTATCTCACGTAAGAAGTAGACGTCGTTGATGCTCATGCTGCTGCGAATGAGTAGGATTGTAAGCACAACTCCAACAAAAGGAAGCCAAAGTCTTTATTTGTGCTGATGGTACTTCAACATCATGATCAACATCAAAAATAATAATTCTCATTCTTCATTTTTCAGGGAAGAGAGTTTCGAGAGCGGGACAAAACGACCGCGGCGGGTCAAACTATCCAACATTGAAAATCTACCCGTGTACGTCAGCACTGAAGGCTAATTGACACCACGACGCAACGATGCAACATGCAACAACGGCCCACCCGCACAACACATCTCTTTTGTTTGTATCAACCATGGCTCCCTACGCATCCGCTATGATCGCAACTGTGGCCGTTTCGGCTCTCAGATATGCTTCTGCATTCCAACCTGCTTCTCCAGTTTTCGCTCGTCGTGCTGCCAGCAGTCTCCACATGGCAAGTGACAACGATTTCGATGACTTCTCTTCCAAGGTGAGCCAATGATAATGGATCCATATCATATTCTTATCAATGTATTCTTTATTAAAAACACGAATTAATTGGAAAAATCATGGTTGAAATACGATTGTAGGTTACTTTCATGTTCCCTGGACAAGGTGCACAATTCGTTGGTATGTGCGAAGAGACATGCAAGGAGGTTCCTGCTGCCAAAGCTCTCTTCGATGAAGCTTCTGAAATTCTTGGATACGACCTTCTGGACCTATGTGTTTCTGGACCCAAAGAGAAGTTGGACTCCACTGTTGTCTCTCAGCCTGCAATTTTCGTAGCCAGTATGGCTGCTGTTGAGAAGTTGAAGGCAGAGCAGGGACAAGAAGCCGCTGATGCTGCAACCTGTGCAATGGGTTTGAGTTTGGGAGAATATTCGGCACTCTGCTTTGCTGGTGCCATCTCCTTTGCTGATGGTGTTAAGGTTACAAAGGCGCGTGGTGAAGCGATGCAGGCTGCTGCAGATGAAATTGATACAGGTATGGTTTCTGTGATTGGATTGTCAAAAGATAAGGTTGCAGAGCTTTGTGAAGCTGCATCAGAGAAATCCGGAGAAAAGATCCAAATTGCAAACCTTCTTTGTAACGGAAACTACGCCGTCTCGGGACACATGAAGGCATGTGATACTCTTGCTGAGATCGCCAAACCTGAATTCAAAGCACGCATGACTGTTAAGCTTGCTGTTGCTGGTGCTTTCCACACTGATTTCATGGCCCCAGCTGTTGAATCATTGGAGAAGGTTCTTGAGGATATTGAAATCAAAAAGCCACGTATCCCTGTTGTTTCCAACGTTGATGCCAAACCCCACTCTGATCCTGATACTATCAAAAAGCTTCTTGCTAAGCAAGTAACTGCTCCTGTCATGTGGGAGGACTCTGTTGCTAGTGTTTTGAGTAAGGGATTCGAGAAAGCGATGGAGCTTGGACCTGGAAAGGTAACTGCCGGAGTATTGAAGAGGATTGACAAAACTGCTGCATGCGAAAACGTTGAAGTATAAGTTCTGACAACTTGATTTAGATTTGGGGGACGTAATGAATGGAGAACCTAAGAATTAAACGCTATGCTTCTTCAAATCTGAATACGATTTAGATAAGAAAAGCTCACTAGCATCTCGTATTTCAGGTGTCGAGTTAGATTCTTTTTTCTCGCTGTCTTCTACCCAGCCTGCGTCGCGAGCACTGGCCTTGGCCTTTGAGTATGTTTTAGAGACTTCCAGCACACGTTGACGTGCTTCCTCGTCAACGGCAACCCCAAAATGGTTTGGTATGATATCATCCAGCAGTTTATCAATGAGACCCTCATATTCCACAGCCCTCCCATGGTGATTGGATTTGTTTAGTTCGCGCAATGCACTCTCACAGAGTGATGCGAGGTGTGCTGCACAGAACTCTTGGTCTGATAATTCGTCCATTCTTCTACCCTTTTGTTCCACTAGATCATATAGTTCTCGAGGAGGATCGTGCCTCGCCCTTGTACATACAGCCATTATTCGACCATTCCTTTTCACATTAACTTTTGCAGGATCCAAGTGACTCATCATTGTTTGCACTGGTTCCCGATAGACAAATATCCAGGGAGTTTCTGGAAAGGCTTCACGCATTACGCTGATGCGCTTCGAGCCGATGGACGAAACTTTGAAGAACATGTTTTGTTCCTCAGCCCTATTCGTGCGTCCCATGAGGTAAACTACGTCTCGAAGCAGCTGTGGGTTATCAGATTTTAGTGCACTGTTGAATGTGTTGGCCTCTGAGTAAACACGATTCGCAGAAGGGTTCATTGCAGTCAATGAATTCGCCACAAGGGTACTCCCAACTCTGGACTCATGAAATACAAAGCCAGTTGGATCCATCGATCGAACATCACTGTCATTTTGCAGCTTCAGTGATTTGTCATACGCCTTCGTCTTTTCAATAATGTAGGCCAAATCAACTACTACCTGGTTCTTCCTCCCGTCACATCCAGATTGTGACACAAGGAATCTGAACATGGGCAATGACGGAGGATCCTTCTTGTAAGCATTCCAGTCTAATTTGCAAAAGAATGCCTTGCCACCTTCGTACCCATCTTTTGTCGTTCTAATCCTGCTGGCATCTATATCCACAAGATGTAATTCACCTCGCATGATCAACAACTCGTCAGCATTCAATGGTAAATTGTTGCGTAATTTGTTTTGAGGATTTATAATACTTCCTTTAGACACGCTCTCTGTTGACACTGGCGGTGAATCCTTCTCATAAGTTGTTGCATCATTATCTTTTATTGGTGACAAGTTCGCGCTCAGTAGAAACAATGCGGAGACCAGGACAAAGGCCCCCAAAGAAAGTAAAATTGAAGTCTTCACACTTTTTGTCGTGGAAGATTGCCCTCTCCTCCTGGTAATACCACCATCCACGTTACTATTGCTGCTGCTCTTCATGATTATTTACACACCTCATCCAATAATGCTCCCACAACCATGTTTTTATCTATCTTTATCCTTCATCGCTTATTATTCTCGCCTCGCTATGCATGTATGCATGACGGAAAGCCGAAAAGATAGTAGAATCGCACTCTTCCTTCTTCTTTCTCCGTCTCGCTCTCCCCTGCGCTCAAAGCCACTGATCATGCTACATGCATGCATTCCGAGCTGTCGGTACACCTACCAACAATACTTGCAACTTGAATGTCATGACCAACCTGATAGACCGCCTCCAAGCAGCAATCATAATCCAAAAGTAAGCAGCAGCAAGATGTTGTCAAAGAAGATGAAGCAATCTCCTCATCGAGTTGCAGCAGCGGCCAAATTGCCACCATCTCCAATTTCACCATCAACAAATAGGCTTCCGTCATCACCTGCCAATAATGATGACCCGAGTACATGGAGCAAATCGAAGAAGAAAAGAATGAGACAAAAGCGCAAAAGAGAAGAAGAAGCAGCAGCGAAGAAGCTGACAACAGGTTCTGGCGAAAGTAGTACACAAGATGTGTCCAGCCCAAAAAAACAATCTACATCAACTGATGATATTACAAATAAAAGGCAGAAAGTAGAAGGAACAAAACAATCTCCATCCGACCCAAACAATGATATAGAAAGCAGTCCTAAAAAGAAGAAGAAAAACAAGAAGAAGAAACAGAAACAGAAGGATGTCACTACGGATACGGGTATCGCCGCGGATGATGCGACCGAAACCAATATAGAGAGCTCTTCCACAGTAAATAAAACCAACACAAGCGGCACAAACACTACAGTAAGCAACAGCGGCAGCAGGCCAAAAATGAAGATATCACTACCAAAACCATCGATGATGTCCACACTTCAAAAAGCCTTTCTAGAACGTCTAACTTCCTCTAGATTTCGTGAACTAAATGAAGATCTCTATACGAAACCATCATCCGATTCATTCAAACAATTCACAGAACGTCCAGAGTTATTTGATCAATATCATGTTGGCTTTCGTAAGCAAGCAAAAGAATGGCCGGTGAATCCAGTAGATGTGATTTATAAGAAGATTGTTTCTACTTGGAAAAAGGAGGCCCAAGGTAATGAAAGCAAACGAGAGAATGTCGTGGTGGCTGATTTCGGATGCGGAGATGCCAAGCTTGCTGAAAGATTGCTTTCGTTGAAGATTGGAAGTGATGGTCAACTAACTAATCAGTCATCTAAAAAAGTGAAAAAAGGAAAGCAAAGTGATGACAAGTCATCTTGTCCCTTTGATGTCTACTCTTTCGACTTGGTATCAGGTGGCAATCCTCTTGTTACACCTGCAGACATGTCAAATGTTCCTCTCTCGGATGAATCTATCGATGTGGGAGTATACTGCTTAGCGCTCATGGGTACAAATGTAGCAGACTTTGTACGGGAAAGTTGGCGTGTACTAAAGTTCAATGGTGTTTTGAGAGTGGCAGAAGTTAGATCTAGGTTTGAGACTATATCTGCCGACAGCAATGGTGACAAACAAAATAAAGGGAAGTTTGGTCACCACAAGAAGTTGAAGAGTAGGAACAATGTGCATCATCAGAACAGGAGAATCGAGAATAATGAAGATGATAATGATACTCCTCAGCCGCTAATGCTACTTGACGAATTCATGGCATTGATGCAACGTTGCGGCTTCCAGTGCACGAATATGGATCGTTCCAATAAGATGTTCTTGTTCATGGACTTCGTCAAAGTTGATGGTGGATCGGGATTGGCGGAACATGAACACTTTTCTGCCAAGCCTTGCATTTACAAACGTCGATAAAGAGGAGTTGTATGTGGTTGAGATCACATGAGAGATGCTAGCGCTTGCAAATGTAATACTTTCACCATTACTACTACTACAACATATCCTTGTTGTGTACTTATCAGCAATTTTCTGTTTCTGTCGAGAGAGCAGAAGGTTAGTTGCATTCCGCAGCGCTCTCTCTCGTGTCCATATCTTTTATTTCCAACCTTTGGCCCCTACCCCTACTAACGATGAACATAATATATTGTACCGCACATCATATAACACGGTAGTAAGTATATATCAGCGGCGCCTACAAGAATGCCGAGACCACCGTCATGCCGTGGAGAGAGCTATCTTCTGACTCTTCTGATAAGTCTCTCGAACTCTAATCGCAGAGTGGAGTTACTCCTTTGCCGTGAGAGGCTCTATGCGATCAGGCTGGATAGACAGTGAAGTAATTAATACTTAGGAGTACGAAAAATGAAAGAGGATTGCAGAGATCAGAGATGCGGCTGGATGAATAATGAGAGAAGAGGAGAAAGGGGTACACATCATAAGTATTGTACGATACCTTGTACCCTATTTGGTGGAAATAACGAGACTAGTCTCGTTTTGATTCTTTGACTGGTCTCGTTACC
>JALLBH010001052.1:0-15751 GCA_036940005.1 Skeletonema menzelii
GAGAGTTCAAGGCTATCTTCGACAAGATTGCTTGCCCAAGAGATGAAGATGAAGAGTAATTGCTTTGATCTCCTTATTATAACTTAACAAAAAAAATTTAGTACGTTTTGTGGGCCTTCCAGGAGCGAAGTTATCCATTGTAGTCTAACCAACATCTTACTGTGAACAGTATTGTTTCCCAGGTCGCACTCCATGCTTTGATCTCCTTATACATGCTCACTCATGTTGTCTCATGAGTTATAATGACGTAAATGACTTTAAACTTGGCTTAGATGTCCTTTTGTTGATTTGTTATGATTGATAATACGAATGTGGCCAGAACAAACTTGTATAATATTGTAAGCACATTTGACCGCAATATTCATATTAGACATTGGTGATGACACATTAACATTGGTAACGATAGTAATGCTGATCTATGACGCTTCTCAACATGTCAGCTCGTGAAGTATGAAGTGGGCTTGGGTCGCCTCAGCTATAATCGTTTGTAGCAGTGATCATCAAACATGCAAAATCTTGGGCTGAAGCTTCAACTTTGAATCATAAGTTGTTACAATGTCTTGCTGGAAAGCGTAATTTATTTCAGATAGTATGAATAGGCAATAATGTTCAGCTTATCAAGTCATGAGATACAATATTCCTATTGAAAACATATACAGAAGTTATTATTCTTCATCTTCATCTCTTGGGCAAGCAATCTTGTCGAAGATAGCCTTGAACTCTCCAAAGTCAATTGTTCCGTTTCCATCCACATCACTCAACCTCATGATGTTGGCAATCACACGCTTGCTCACTGTACGACCCATTGACGCAAACAAGGCACGCATCTCGTCTTCGTCTAGCTCACCAGAGCCATCCTCATCGATCGCATCGAATTTCTCACGCAGATACTCCTCCGAAAAATCGACGTCACACTCAGATTGTAAAATAGCAAAAATCTCTTGCCACTCAACACCGAAGTCCAATTTGCTGTTGGCATCAAGAGCTGCCTCTTTGAACAACTCATGGAAAGTAACGGCGGTGTACACTGTCTGGAGGATATCGAAAATAGAAGTGCCAGCCTTGACGAGAGCCATACCATAATGAACCATTTCGGCAGCCTCTTTACCGATCAAGTGACATCCCAATACAGTTCCCTCTTTCTCATCAACCACAAGCTTACACAAACCATCAGGAGCGAACACACGGCCACGTAGACATTGGTCGAAGCGAGCCGTTCCTTCCACAACACTGTAGCCCTCCTTCTCTGCCTGCTCCTTGGTCAAACCGTAGTATCCCATCTCAGGAATAGTCCATACTCCAATGGAGAGCGGATCGTCGTGATTAGCTTCCATGCCCACATCCACATCCCCTTCCCCCTCGTGGAACATGGCAGACACTGCACGTTGAGCTTGTTCCATACTCGTAGAAGCAAGGGCGGGTGCCCCAATCACATCTCCGGCGGCATATACATTCTTGCTGGATGTGGCAAGAGTTTTCTTGTCAATGCCTACCATACCACGATCAGCTACCTCGACACCAGCCGATTCGAGACCGGTCTCATCATGCTTACCAACGGGGTAACGCCCAGTGGCGGCGAAGAAGAGATCAGTTTGCATAGTGCTTCCATCATTCAACTTCATTTCGATATACTCGTCATCGGCACCTGGGGGAGGCACGTAGGTAAACTCACTGACAGATGTACCCTCAAGGACTTTCACGCCAGACTCTTTGAGCAATCTCATGAGTTCGTTGGCTACATCCATGTCCATGCCCAACTTCTTTGTGGATGTCTCAACATCACCACGGACGAGAATGTTTACATCTTCAACTCCAAGAGCGTTGAAGATATTTGCAAACTCAATACCGATAATACCCAGACCAGAAATGGTCACTGAGCGGGGGAAGTATCCGAGGAGGTTGACAGTGTCAGAGTCGAAGATACGGTGGCTCTCCTCAAATGGAATTCCAGGAAGGCGTGTCGACTTAGATCCAGTACAGACGAGTACCTTTGTTCCAGTGACAGTAACTTCAGCATCATCAACAAACCCTACATAGTCATCGAGAACACCTGTGTTTGTTACCTTAACAGACCTCAATCCATCTTCGGGGCTGTCCATGTCCTTCGCAAACTTCTTTTCAGCTGCAACATTAATGGGGTCGTTTTCCCCAAGGAGCATAGCACTGCCCTGTAAGTAGTCAATACCGTATCTTGCCAAAGTACGGCACTGTCCCTCTGAGTTTCTCATGGCCAACTTTACAATACCGTTGGTAATTTGCTTCCAAATAACATCGCTATCCATATGTTGTGCTCTCATTGCAGCAACATTGGTCGTCTTAGCAAGATCACGAAGCGCTTTGGAAAACAAACCTGTAGGCCCACCAAAGAACAAATCAAGTCCATTGGGGAGAACTCCAGCATCGAACTTAGGCTTGTCGATGACGATAGCACGACGTCCCATTTGTGCTGCTTTGATGGCACCTGCAACACCTGCCGGTCCTCCCCCGATGACGACGAGATCGTAGAGCTTACTCAACTTGTTGGTGTTGACAACTCCAAATTCACGAGCTCCGGTGTCAGGTGCTGCTTCAACTTCTTCAATGGCAGCATCCTTAACGGTAGTGGATTGCAAAAGAGAAGGTGATCGGATGGACATGGACGACGATCGGACGATGGATGTTGTTGGGACGGCAGTCCATGCCGTGGCGGTGGGGACTGCCAATGAAAGGAGAGCAGCGGCTGCGGCGGAAATCTTCATTATTATGCTTCTGGTTCAGTTACTAATGAGAAGGTCCATCAGTTAATGATAAAATGGTTTCGACCTGTTTCGACACAGTTTGACTTGATTGCTGCATCTATCTCTCCAGAGAGGTACTAATTGAATTGCATTGACAAACATCGATGTTGCAAAGAACACGTACTTTTCTACCCCTGTCACATCTGGGACTAACCATGTCCATTTAGATTTTCTTAAAAAGAGAGATATCCTAAAAAAATGAAGATGCAGAAAGATCTTGTGCTTACTTTCGAAGACGCCGTCTCTAAGAATCCCGACGCACAGACCACAAAGTAAATTTGCGGTGGCTGGGGATCGCATTGTGTCTACTACTTATTCCGACGTAGAAGTCAAAGATCTGCATTTTCAAGAAACAAAGTTGGAGGGCGAACGCAAAACGAAAGCTTTGTTGGCAGTTTTTCAAAGAACATGAAGTGAATCAAAGAGGTCACTGATCTTCCATAGAGTCCACCCCTTCTAACCCAACCAAATGACAACCACACGGCCAAAGTCTACCAGCCCCGTTCCTTCTAGTGGAGAGGGGAAAAATGGAACGCCTTCTGGCTTTGTGCTCAAGTTGTACCAAATGGTCAATGGGGCGCCCGATGACATTGTTTCGGTGAGTGCACCTAATTGTTCTTTGATCTGCCTTCTCCCGGAGGAAAGTGGGTTTGATCCTTTTGATGGTTGTCCCTCCATGAACCTTTTATTTGAGATTGATGTAACCATTTGGGCATGAATGTGATCCCTCGGTCGCCTTGGAGGTCGACGAGGGTTGTCGGAACACATGATGTGTTATGTCATTGTACGTTCATTATAACCTCATGTTCTATGGGATCATCGATATTCAGGCATGAGGTGTCATTGTCATTGGCAGGGACATAAGCCCTTTCTATGCCCGTAACAAAGGGCAATACAGAGCATTTAATCTGTCCAATGATCATATCCAGAAGAGGAAGAAGGACGGCTACCTTTTTTCTTCATGACTTATTTGCCTCATTTTCTCATAATTATTCATTTTTGCTATCACAAAACACAGTGGGTCCCCTCAGGCGAAGCCTTCCGCATCACCGATTTATCTCGTCTAGAATCGGACACCCTCCCCTCCTACTTCCGCCACTCTCGCTTCCAAAGTCTTGTCCGTCAATTAAATTTCTACAACTTTCGAAAGATCAACCGCGAAAGAACATTCTGGGTGTATTACCATCCTCTCTTCCACCGTGACCATCCTGATAAGTTGTGTGAATTGAGGAGGAGGACTTGTCCAGGATTTGATGGACGGAGGAATAAGGTCCCCCCCATCCCAGCTCCTCCACCTAGATATACCTACGATGATATTAACCCTAAATATCAACCACATCCAAAAGTAACTCCTGGGGCTAGTGGGACAGGTAACAAAGTGAGTAGGTCGCCCTCCCCTTCCAGCTCCCCATTAGGTGGTGGACCAGCTGGTAATGAATCTGTTCGTGCATCCACTCGTCTTAGAGGAGAAAGAAACCTGATTATTACCGAAAATGCTGTGTCAGAGGAGGAGGTCAGCCCTGTCACATCTAAGAAGCAAAAGACCAGCCACAGGTCATCCGCAACAGCTGTGACACCTGCAACTGAAACTCCTCCTCCCTCTGCTTTCCATCGCACTGTGAGCAACATCAGTACCGAGACAATGGTTGCTCCAACCGAAGAGTCTGAGAAGTATGTTGCGGACAAGCTTAAAAGCCATATTCAATCAACTTCGCTTCTCGAGGGTATTGTTGATTGTGCTACTACGAAAAGTAACTCGGATTCCGACGATGATGATTTCCATTACTACACATCATCTACTAACAGAAAGAAGGCCTCCAAGGAAGAAATGGAAGAGCTGCTTGATCATCGCTATGACGTGTCGGAGGTATCTCGTCATCTGGATGGGATTTGTTCCGACTACGCTGAGAGCATCAAGCCCCGTGGTGGTAGACGTGGTGGAAGGGTAGGTATTGCAAACCCGGTGCTTCAATTTGGATTTGATAAGCCCGATAATGCCTATTCTGGTACCAAGTGTGACCTCTTCACCTACGATTACGAAGAGGGTGAATACATTGTGGAAGAAGATCACCAGGCACTCATGACTTCCAAAAAGGAGGATGAAGTGTGCGGACCAACTCCCAAGAAGGTAGATGCACCTAGGCCATCTTCCCCATCCTCGTGTCCACTTCTGAATGGAAAAATTGCCCAAACCTGCCTCGATGGGTTCGTGCTCATGCCCAATACAACTACTCTCGAACGCACTGTTGCCTCGGCGATTCTCTCATTCTGTCTTGCCACACATCCTGAAGACCCTGACGCAGATATCAAGCTTAGGGTTCATTTGCAAAGGGGACCCATGCTTGCAAGAGAATTCGACATGTACTTGATGGCATTACTGCCATCCATCGACATTGGGCCGAAGGACCGTTTGCAGGCTTGGAAATCTTTCTCTTTAAACAAACTTCAGCATATTATCAAGGCGTTGCATGATGGTTGTGCCCCCTCTTCCGTAGAACGAGTGGCTATCAAGAAGTGTGCAGATTGCTGGTTCCCAGAGGTTGCCGTGTGACTGCCCTCCTTTGAAGTGAAAAAATAAAGGCCCCTCCTCTCCTTTGTGTCTTGCAGAGACGGTTCACGTTGGGCCGCTCATGCTTCTTTTGTGTTGGAGTTGAGAGATAAAAGCTAAAAGTACGATACACCTATCTACAATGTTACGAATATTTATTTCTAGGACGTTAACATTACGATGAATATTGCTCAATTCAGAGCATCTAATTCAATTCAGTTGTAAATAATTTTTTCATTAGAGTTAATAATTTTCATTTAGTACTAAAATACACTGCGTTTCCCCCGCTTCTGAAAGGCAAAGTCCTCTCTCAAGCAATCAAATGAACCAAATCACTCGATGATTACTCTGCTTCCTTAAGTTTCTTCCATCCACCCAACTCAACTGGGTTCCCCCCCACCCTATTCATAACTCTATTTACCGCAGGGTTCTTCGATTCGGGATCAGTCGCCTTGACAACCTGATACAACGTTGCGAAAAATCCCAATCCACCCAACCACCATGCCAAACCCTCTCCGGCGGAAATGTGCTGACAGTCGAAATCTAAAGTAACCTCGGGAGCGACGCCATCATCCCAAATGGCATCATAGTGCTCCACTAATTTTTCCGATTCGGGGGGGATGCGTGCAAATGGAGCGAGGGGCGGGGTGGCACCTCCTCTCACTGCTACGGATGTGGAATATTGCTGCTGTTTTGTTAGTGCTGCCGATGACCGGCGAGCGAGGGATCGAGTGGCCACTCTGGCGACGGCGGAGTTCATGGTGATGTTGTGTGAAAACGCTCGTACTGTTGTGGATGGGCGATGTCGTAATATGTATTTATCGGCCCATGACCCACGGTACAAGCAGGGACGTCCCTCCCATAGCCAGAAAGCGTGTGTGGTTAAATAATCTAATATGTACACTATCCGTCCACCGTCCACTTTATCCGACTTCGCAATCTATTTACCCTTGACTTCGCAAGTATGTATTGTCAACATTTTAGCATATCTATCGACCACTTACAATTCCGTCTAGAACTCTAGAAAATTCTTGCCATCCCAATACAAAGTCTTCATCACCAATCAAAACATTAGATGTGCCAATTGACCACTCGAAACGACAACCAAATGATGAGGCATCGTCATTGATCTTGGACAGTCGTGTCAAAACCCGGATACCAGTACTTTGCTCTACCGTCAACAGGGCCCTCTTGCAATCACCCAATGATGCCTTTAAATACCCATGAATCATCGAGCATTGCGGAACTGGCGGATCAAACTGAACTATTGATTGTACATCATTGTCTACATTCAATATATCAATTACTCTGGCAAGCTTCCGACGCCTCTCAACGAACACATTATCAACGCAATTCTTCCTGAATCCATCCCAAGAAGACACTGCATATGGCATGACAGAGTAGAGATTTCCTCCGAAACGGCGAAGCCATACACGAGCCTCGGCAATAAACGCAGAGTTGCCTAGAAGCATTGCCCCAGATACAGCTCCTACTCCTTTGTAGAATGAAATGTAGATAGAGTCAAAGGGCCCTGCAGTTTGGGCCAATGTCTCATGCCCATACCCTGCAGATGCCTCAAATATTCTTGCTCCATCACAATGGAACTTGACGCCCTTTACCTTGCACAGTGTAGACATACCGTGAACCTCGTCCCAAGGCGTTAGCTTCCCTCCGATTTCTCGATGAGGCAGTTCTAACATAAGTGTTGATATATCATTGCAAGTGATTGACTTTTGCTTTGGGTGGGTTACCAAAGTATCATTTGATGATAGTATATCATTTACATCTGAGAGCCTCATCGCAGCCATACCAAGACGTCCATTTTGTTTATCAAAATGCTTCTCATTGCCTGTAAAAATAACTTCCATACCGAGTAATTCTGAGTATGCATTATTTTCATGCAATAGTAAATGACTGGTTGGATGACACGCAAAAGTTCGCACACTGCTTCTCCCATTAGAAGAAGAATAGGATTTTGCATGAATCATCAAAGCAATAGATTGAGCCATGCCTCCACTCAAACAAAAGACAGCGTCATCTTTTCCAAAACGCTGAGCTACCTCGGACTCAAACTGACGAAGATAAGATTGTTGTGGGTTTGATTGATAATCCCCGTAGACATCAAAAGATTCGACTTCAAGTGTTTTACATGCTTTCGAGAGCGATGCAAGTGTCTCAGCTGGAGGTTGTCGGACTGTATGCAATTGCAAGTCTATGACAGCTTTGTCTTCATCATTATTGTTGCTGCTCTTTGCAAGCGCCATTGGATCAGTATGCCTACTACTACGAAGTGTAGTTCGATGATGAGAATGAAATGTCCCAAGCAGCAATCCAGAACAAGCAGATGCAACAAGAACGGCGACGCCAAGCAATGTTGTTATCAGACACACGCTCATCTATGGATAATTCCTTTTTCTTCTAATGGCTGCCTTTCTGCTATTCTTATTTGCCCGGAGTCTATGTACAAGCATCATAAAAGGAGTTGCAACGATGAAGAGAGAAAGGGGAAAGGGTATTCTGCGACATAAAGAAAGGCATTAAATGGGAGTCCAATCACCTGAAGCGTCTTGGCACGAACAAAAATCAAAAAACACACTTTGCAAACAATTATCTATTGTATCGCCTTCTTGTTCTCATACACACGGAATTTAAATCATGATAATACCGCGCAATCTACTCATCTTATCAGCCGCATCGGTCGCTGCTGCTGCCAACAGCTCTCCGCCTCGAGCGCACGAACTCGACGAGAATTATTCATTTGAGGAATATGTTTCTCATCATGGAAAGGATTATTCCGACCCAACGGAATACAGCCGCAGACAACAAATATTTGAGAAGAATCTGAAAATTATCCTTGAACATAATGAAGGAAGGATGGACGAATCTGGTGAAGTGTTAAGTGGGTACGTCATGGGTGTCAATAGGTTTACTGATGTCGATTTAGAAGAGCTTCCGATGGGGTACAGCAAGAACCTCCATCCTGCTTGGAGTTCACAACTTATGGTGCATGGGGAAGATGTTCTCGCTACGGAGAGGAGACGACTTGGAGGATTGGAGAGTTATCAGGTATGTTGCGATGCGCTTCCTCTCATTATATTTGTTCTTTGTGCCGTTTTCTTTACTGACATTCTTGCTCTCTAGCAATCACCCGAATTCGAAATGGAAGAAGTTTCAGCCCTCCCCGAAGAAGTTGATTGGGAAAAGGCAGGTCACATGAATCCTATGGTTCCACAACAAAGTTCGTGTGGATCTTGCTGGACCTTCGCCGCAACTGCCTGTATTGAGGCGGCCTTGTCCATTGCCACTGGCGAGAAGCCACCCATGACACTAAGCCAACAGAATTTACTCGAGTGTACCCCGGATCCACTCCATTGTGGGGGAACAGGAGGATGTGAAGGTGCTACTATTGAACTCGCTTATAATTTTGTTGCTGATCAGACGAAAAACGAGAAGGGCGGTATGTTCAACCTGTCTGATGTTCATTACGAAGCAAAGGATGAGGAATGTGAAGGACTTACCGACGGGAAAACACCTGCTGTGGGGATAGACGGATGGTAAGTCACAATAACATTATGTCCAATATTCATCTTGTCCTATATGCATCATCATTCTTACTATGTTTTAATCTATTTCACAGGGTCAAGCTCCCCTCAAATGATTACCGCTCAGTCATGAATGCTGTTGCCAAGGTCGGCCCTGTCGGTCTTGCTTTGGCTGCGGGGAATTGGGCGTTTTACGAAAAGGGGATATATGATCATATAGACACAACGGTAAATCATGCTGTTGTTCTTGTAGGCTATGGAGTTGACAAGAAGACCAAGGAGAAATATTGGAAGATAAGAAACTCGTGGGGGTCAACGTTTGGGGAACAGGGCTACATCAGAGTCAAGAGAAGTGATGATGACGACACCAATTGTGGTATGGATGATTCGCCTCTTGTTGGGGTTGCATGCGCTCTGGACGAGAATGGTAAGACGCTTGACGTGAAGCCTGTGAAGGTTTGTGGAACTAGTGCCGTCTTATTTGATGCCTCTTATCCAGTTGGGGCGAAGCATCTGAACTGAAGTGATCTGAAGTAGATCGGATTATGTTAAGGTAGTAAAAATAGTGCCTTAAAGTTATCCTACGGTACCAGAGAAAGATCGTTGGTCACCATTAAAGTTACATGGATCCAATTGCATGAACAACTCGAAGTGTGTCAAAATCAAGTTTAACATCATCGTGAAGAAAAGTAGTAGAATATATATATCGTCCAATACTCATCAACTTACGACCGATGCAGATATATTTTAGCATCTGAAATGACATCGGTAGACCAACTCCCCCATCTTTTATGTCATGCTTTATGCCAGTTCGTCGAAGAAAGTACGCGCCCTCATTCCCTTTCCAGGCACAAATGTTCCGTCAGTGCTCTTGCGTCCCTTCTTCTTGAATGTCTCAAGAGCAGGGTTAGACAGCCATAAGCTCATCGAAAGATTGATTCTGTCTCATTCCCTTTCCAGGCACAAAAGTTCCGTCAGTGCTCTTGCGTCCCTTCTTCTTGAATGTCTCAAGAGCAGGGTTAGAAGCAGCCATAAGCTCATCGAAAGATTGATTCTGTCTCATTCCCTTTCCAGGCACAAAAGTTCCGTCAGTGCTCTTGCGTCCCTTCTTCTTGAATGTCTCAAGAGCAGGGTTCGAAGCAGCGAAAGCAGGATCACTTCCACCCACGGTGACGATCGCACCACCAACTAGCTTGGCAATGTTGTTGAGTGCATCTCTACGATCAGAAGTGGCAGCAACTGATGTTGGCATACGACCAGACCCATTGGATGGGGCAAAGGCAGCTGCAGATGCGATGGCGGCGGCGAAGATGACGGACTTCATGGTTGTTTTGTGTTGCTGGGATTGCGGTGAAGGCGGTGACGTACCGATTAATCCGGCAGATCACGGCATGAACTTGCGTGAAGTTGAAGAGAAGATACGTAGTACTTGGATACAGAGGAATCAGTGAGAGGAGTGTAGTGAGGATTAGTTGGATACGTATGCTGTGATCACGTGATGTGTGTTTGTTACTTTGACAACATTATATTTTGACACTTATGTTTGTGACACGCGTTGCAAAGCCGGCACGCTGGGTCTCACAAGATGTATGTTCGACTCGATCAACGATGATTGGAGCATACGAGCGACCTAAAAGTAATGGATCTCTTGTAGGACGCCGTTTTTTTAAATAATAATTTTCTTTGAAAAAGCATTCTTCCTTTCAGCTATGACGAAATCTTCTCGAGAAGAGCGTGTGAGACGTCTTCTGGAGGATTCGAGAGATGACTCCTCGTCTGCAGGCTCACGGGAAAATACAAAACCTTGCCCTTTCGATATGCCGAGCACGAAGAATGAGTCAAAAGACGATGATTCGTCGAGGCTTAGTAGCATCGACGCGCATTCTAATCCCGACGTGACAACCCCGCTGAGAACGGGCGAAGAGGACTTGAGCAATGAGTCGGAGATTCAGTTAAAGCCTCTTGGCTTGGAAATTGGAACCCCTCTGAGCATTGGCGAAATAGATTCATTTGCTCGTGTTCACGGGATTAAGCAGCTCGGGGCCTCATCCTTCGCCGTAAGTAGCATCGATGCACATTCTAATCCCGATGTGGTCGATGAATGGATATACGACGTCGAAGAGAGGCACGCAATCTTAAATAAAGATACAATCACTGCATTGCCCAATGTTCAAGAGTTGATGAAGCCTTGGCCTAAGGAAGTGGAAGATTCGTTGAATAGTGGAGAGGTATGCTTGCCACCTGCAGACATCGACATGAGTCTCGAGGAATATTCTAAGGCGATGTGTTCCCTTTTCGCTATTCCCGTGGAAGAGACATTAGTAGGTAGTATCCACACAATGATGAGTCTCTTTACGGAATATACAGACAGAGAGACTAGCAATGATATTAGCGTTAGCAGCAAGTTGTTTGTATAATCATAATGGTATTAGCTATCCAACGAGTGCTGTTGTTGTTGCTTTTCATTCTAATCCCAAATAGTGCCGATTTCTTTCCATTCGATTCATACAATCATTGCATTAGACCAGAGTTGTTTAAACTTCCAAAAGCTCCTCTTTGACATCTTTGTTGTTCCAGATGTAATAATCTCCCCTCTTCTCAACAGCCGCACATCCCTTGCAGACTCTCCATAATGCTTCGGGAATTGGTGTTGGATCATAAAGATAAATTTCAGGGAAGTTTTCCTTAATGGCATCAGTGGCAGCCTGTGCTTTGTAATGTGGGATAGTGGAGTCAAAGTGATGGGCGACGTGGGTGCTTCCAATTTTGTGGTGGAGGAAGTCAATGGCACCCCATGGATCCAATTTGTCGTATGGGCGGTCAATTGTGTGGAAGGCACCCTTGACGAAGTTATGATCATCATCGGTAAAGTGTGGGACATCAACGTCAGTGTGTTGGAGCCTATTGTCGAGAGAATGAATGTGAGAGACGATATTTTTTCATGATCATGGAAAAGACTGATAATTTTGCAGTGAATTCTTGAACTTACCAAGTGTAGAGAACCAACCAGGCATTGACAACGATCAAAGGTCCTCCATAAATAGCCATCATTTCGGGAATTCCATTGCATGCAGCCCAAGACAAGGCAGAAGCAGCAACAAACGCAACACCAATATCACTTTGGTACACCTTCTCCTTCCAGTTTCCAGGGAATAGTTCCTTCTTGGGGTTTTTAGGATCAGACAATGGGTTGGGGTAATAATGGTTGGTCATTCCTCTGTCAGGACCGCCAGTAGCACCAATAAGAAGGTATGCAGGCCATCCAATGATCAAGTGAAGGAATGACTGCAATCCAGCCCAAAGTTGAATTCCCTTCTCCTCTCCGAATTGATTCAAGAAAACCTTACGCAACTCAAGAGAATCATACAATTTGTCACTTGCGGGCATGTTTGAATCCTCAGGGACATGAGTCTCACCCAACTCCATATGATTCGTGTATCGGTGATGCACAGCGTGAGACCTTTGCCAAGAATAGTAAGGCACCAAGAACAACGAGTGAAGAACATATCCAACCGCATCCTGAAGCTTCTTATCTTTCGAAAAGGCACCATGTCCACACTCATGAGCAAGAACCCAAAGTCCCATAGCAACTGTTCCAGTTACCGCGGAGTAGGCAAGCCAAAATGGAAGGGTAAGTGGATTGGCCGGGTTAAGAACAGGAAGGGCGGCAAATCCAAATGCTGTACAGAGAGCAGTTCCCACAACAGAAACAGAGAGATATCCAAGAGACTTGGCAGTTTCGGGCTCGAAGCAGTCGGCTGGGATAACTCTGGTTACCTCAATCCTATCGGGAAAGTCCTCATTGGTGAGAGAAAGAGCCTGGCCTTTGAGTCCAGAGAATGCAATTCCATCAAGGTCAATCAAGGCACCACGTCTCTCAGGCTCTGGTTCCGGTTCATTATTGTTGTTGTTGTCATTATTGTTACGGTTACCCAAGTTGAGAATATCAGCCATGTTGGGTAGGCCAGTGGCAATGTTCACACGTGTAAGTTCATTTCTGGCGGCTGCCGAGTTGGAGGCTGGGGCGAAAGCACTGATAGCGCTGACACCGCAGGCAGCGATGAATACTGCAAGTGCTTTGGGATGAAAGGCCATGTTGGACAATGTATGACTATGAGGTGAACAACTACTATGCAACTGTACAATGCGACCTACTTGCTGGCGAAGAACATTGTGAGAGGGCAAAAGGGTGGCGGGCAGCTTCGTGCGTGGTCGCTCTCAATCATGTCGCAGCTCTTTCTCATGTTCCATGTCGCAGCTGAGTAACGCATCTCTCTGGAATGGGAGTATCTTTCTAATGGGAGGATTTTGCTGCAAATAAAATGACTCATCGCACACTGCGGTTGATCGACCGACGTCTATCTAAGTATTGTATCTCGCTCGTTCGTGTTGTTCATTTTTCATTTTCATTTATCTTCGGAATCGATCTCTCGATACATACAAGAAGGGGGGTGTATGTACGGCTCATAAAAGTTACGTCAACCAACAGTCGAAAGCGACCATGACAAAATTTTCAAGAAGATGGATCGCCAGTGCTCTGGCTGCTAGCTTATTGCTTGTGTTGTCTTCCCTTCAGGTTACAGCTTTGACAACACTATCGTCATCGAAATCGACAGGAAATTCAAAACATCATATACCAAAAATAGAATATAGTAGACGCGGCTTCATCGGCTCGTGTTCCGCTGTGGCAGCATGCACTGTATTTGCTCCATCTTCGTCCAATGCATTGCCACTTCATCATACATCAGATGCAATATCAAATTCCAACCTACTGTCTTCTGCAATAGAACAAGAAAAGATGACAAGTATACAATCCACCGCACCAGCACTAACTTCCTTTCAAGAGAGTATATCTGGATTCGTATCTGGTACTGCCGTCTCAACGGTCAAAACACTGGTAAAATATCCTCTAGATACTGCCACAGTACGGTTACAAATGCCAAACACGCCATACACGCTACAAAATTTACCAATGTTATTCAGTGGATCATTTGATGGGATAGTTGCGCCTCTATTATCGAATATACCCGCGGGGGCGGTCTTCTTTGCTGTAAAAGATGCGACCAAATCAGCATTGAAAAACTCACATGCTGGTTTACCAAAGTGGGCACTAACTAGTGCTGCCGTGGCCATGGCACTGCCGCCTTATTGGCTGATACGCAATCCATCTGAAGTTGTCAAGACGAGGATACAAGTTAGAGCAGAGGGATACTATGAAGGGATGTCCACAATTGATGCGTTTCAACTTGCTCTTGCACAAGCCGATGGCAATTCAACTGCAAGTGGAATCAGCGAACTTTATCAAGGATACAGTGAAAATGTGTTGTATGGATTTCCGGCAGACATCATCAAGTTTGTAGTCTACGACTATTTGAGTGGAGGGAAGGGAAAATCTAGCATATCGCCCGGAGAAGGTGCTGTCTATGGAGCACTGTCAACTGGAGTGGCGCAGCTAGTAACAACTCCATTGGATGTGCTTCGAAATAGAATCATGGCTGTGTCAAAAGCAGATCAGGAAAGTGATGAAAAGCTGTCGTATGTATACAGGCTGATGAAGATTGCAAAAGAAGAGGGAGTAGAGGAATTGTTCGCAGGATCTACACCTCGTGTGGCTAAAGCAATGTTATCGGGAGCTATTCAATTTGCAACATATGAAGAGACGAAGCAAAAGGTTGGTGAATTTTTCGTCAAGAAGTAGAGGTATTAATCTCGATTGAGACCTTATTCGATAGGAGTCAAGCTGAACTTATAACATATACAACTCTCTCATAATTATAGACCTTACGAGCATGATTATTGCAGCTACCTCATTGTTCACGAAAGACCTCAATCAAACTTGAGTACACCGTCAATATCGGGATTGTACACTCCCTCTGCAATCTTCTTCTCGTACTCGGTGACAGCTACAAAATAGCCGTAGTATTTGTTTCTCTCTTTTTCTGCAAGTAATTCGTACAGACCATTCAATTCTATTCGCACAAGACGATATAAATTTGCAAACTCATCATATTCAGCTGGGCTCAATTCACGCTCAATCTTTGCAGCATTGGAAGAAATCTTTTGCAGAGCATTCATTGTATTGGCAGCTCTAATTCTAGCCTTTCGTTGATTGCTTCTTGGTATCTCATTATCTATCATCAATTTCATATTGCCGGCTAAGTTTGAATTGCGCATTAAAATTTGTGTCCCAAACACTAACTGCTGAGGAGTTACAACCACATCTTTGATTTCTCCATTCACTTCAAGTTGACAGATAGATATTGAGAGACGGACATGTTTAGAATCAAAGAATGCAAGATAGGAGGCAGAAATGAAGCATAACACTACACTCACGGATAGCTCTTAATATCTTTTCTTGAAACTGTGCAACCTCTGCTACTCGGAGAACGACAAGTCCACTTTTCTCTTCTGGACCGGCAGGTATATTCGGATTGTCATATGCCTCTTGTTCTTCCTCTTCTGCAAAGGCTGGCAGTACTGGCTGGAGGACAATCGCACCAGCCACAGATGCTGCCGACTTGCAAAGCCATGAACGACGCGTACTAATGGATGTGTTATCTGTGGATGTTGTTGATAATGACCACGCCGCAATGGTAGGCAAAGAAGAAAATGATAGTGTTGCGATAAAGGACAGCAGCGTCAGCTTCATTGTGGTTGTTCTTTGGCAGCCCACAAAAAAGTCAGGTTCTGGTTCTTCTTTCTTCTTCAGCAAGCAGGAAACCACTGTGGCTACTCGTAGGATCAGCCCGGTAGACTTCGAAGTCTCTGCAGTCACAATAGTACTTTTAAGAAAGCATCGACACCGACTACTTACTTAAGGTTATCATAACCAGGGCTGTGCACCCGAAAAAATACCCATACCCGATACCCGAGAATTTTGGCTC